>VSDK01029500.1:102773-119889 GCA_009767595.1 Symbiodinium kawagutii | reverse complement strand
GATGACGATGATGATGATGGTGATGATGATGATGATGGTGATGGTGGTGGTGGTGGTTATGATGATGATGACGATGATGATGATGATGATGATGGTGATGATGATGATAGTTGATTATGATGATAGTTGATTATGATGATAGTTGATTATCACTATCAATGATGGATGATGGCTATCTTGATGAGGCTATACCGCGCGTCCATGTTGATGCTTTCAATGACAAGTTCGGATCATTGCCATGTGTAACTATGCGAATTGACCACTGCAAACTAGCATGAACAATCAGGAGAGGATTGAACATTTTCTGCAGAACATTCAATGTATGACACATTTTGTGTTGTTATGGTTTTGCTCCGGTTGTTGATGTTGTCGTTGTTGTTCTTACTTGTTGTCGCTCTTGTCTTCTTGTTGTGGCCGCTGTAGTTCCAGTTGTTGGAGTTGTTGCTGTTTTTGTTGTCGTTACTTGTCAGTGTTTGCTAACATTGTTGTGTAGTGATAGTGATCCATCTACTGGTTCGAAGAATTAGTGCATGGTGCCCACAACCTGCCCATGAACCAACTCCCAGAAGCAGTTCTCAATTGGAAACGTCTCACACGGTGACTGCGAAGTACAGGACTGTTTTGAGATCGTAAACTGCTGAATGACGCATTTGTTGTGTCCAAACTGCGGGTTTCCGGACATCTTTGCATTCTTCCATTCCAAAGCAGAATGAACTTTTTGAGACCCAAAAGTCAGTTTTGAGAAGTGAGTCCGCTGCATGCTGTGCAATTGTCAAGGGTCGCCGCTGGTTGCGTTGCCTCGCAGATCCTTTCTGTTTGGATCAGGTGACCGAGGTTCTCATCATTGAAGGCCAGGCAGATCTACAAACAAATGGCTATGGGTCAATATTAGCCAACCATGATGGAGGATAGTAACCACGAATTTCATAGGGAAAACAATGGTTAATGATAGGGAACCAGGGGTACGGGGTTTTGACCCACTGCCAAATGTGTTTAACTTGCCAGTGTATCTCTTTGGATCAAACGAGAAGTGTAACGATTCGCATTTGCATGGTTTAAACTCCAGTGAATCAGAAGCAGTTGCTTGCCAACTTATCATGCAAACCGACAGCCAAAGGTGTATGACAAAAACATTTGGACATCACTAGCCATGTTTGTGACCTACGTACCAACATATGTTTGACACAACATGCGTGTTGAGAGCCATGATGGCCTGACGGATTTAATTTCTTTAGCAGCCCGAACGAGGGCTTGGAAGCTCAGCCAGGTTCGCTGGACACAAAACTTCAGCCAGGTCACGTTGCTACCGGTGATCAATGGTGGTTTCTAAAGCCATAGATAAAGCCATGGGGGACCCTGAAAATGCTTGGTTTAGAACAAATGGTTAATAAACTGGATGATTTGGGTGTACTGATATACTTTGAGAAACTACCAAATCTCCAAAAACCTTGAATTTTTCATTCTAGCAACATGAGTCAACATTATAATTATACTTATTGTCTTTGTTTTTATTTGAGAGTTGCATTGGCCAAAGGAGCGTTTGCAAACATCGTTGTTTAGTCCGTTGAAGCCAGCGATGATTGTCCAACCGGGAACATATTATATGCATGTTCTTATGGATGCTTTCACCCATGACTCCATATTCTGTAAACAATATTCTTAGTTTGCTGCAAATTTGGATGATTACTGTACTTTTTATGTCGAAAAAACTGCCAGCAGTTCTTTGTTTATCAGTGATGCGCAGCACTGCTACTCACTTCGACGGCCTCGTGGACACTGTGAGAATCTGAAGCAGCAGACCTCCAAAATTGAGGGAAGCCTCGTTCCATTCGGCTGTGTCGAGCTCTTAAACATATCTTGATGCTGGATGGTGGATTGTCACTCATGGCAAACAAGTGCGGTAAGTAATTAGTTACACTTTATCCGGAGTTGAAGTGGTGTATATCGACATGCATGACATGTATGTATACACACCGGTGGGCACAACGGTCCATGATTGTTGAGTTGGTGCTTTGAGATTATTCATTATTTAGAAACTAGTTTTTTGAGGTGATGTTTCATTTGATAATTTCATTTTTGGAAAGAGATTCAACATGGTGCGGAACATATATGATTATGAATCTACAAATGTGTATATACGCATGTTTTCTTTGCTACAGTTGTGATCTCCCCAACTTATCCACAATTTCAGTGACTTTGGGAGAGACTTGTGGTCTTAGTTGAAGGCACTGTTGTCCTGTCGCTGGCCGTTCATCGGCCAACTCGTTTGGCCGGAATCATTCTTGAAAGATCGGCCTCAGAAGGAGCAATTCCTGCGTAAATTGTTATGGTTATGGCCAGAATGGTTATAAACATTTTTACATGTGAATGATGGCTATATAACTATGATGGTTAATCATGGTTAATGACCACAGTGGCCGACTCATTTCGTCAACCATCATCAAAGTTTATAGAATATTATGGTCCATAACCACAACAGTTCATGCTTGATACTTGCTGTTCAGCATGTAAAGAACCAACTATCATAAACCATCAAGTATGATAAGCTAGTAACCATCATTAACCATCATGGATGGTTAACAACCCTAAAAACCTTCATTAACCACTGAGAAATCTGGTTGATTCACCAACATGAAGGTCATCATGAGACCCTGTGAACGAGTGGTCACCAGGAAGTAGCAAGAAACATGAACCATGAATGATTTACTCAAAGGAACGATATGGCTATGGGTCAATATTAACAACCAGCTCATGGGGGATTTCCACCAACAATAGTAGGGAAAACAATGGTTAATGATGGGGAACCAGGGGTACGGGGTTTTGACTCACAGCCATATAGTACCAGTACTAATCTACCAATAATGACATTAATAGTACCACGAGGTAGCAGGAATAATGATTTAAAACCCTCCTTGGCCACTTTCTACCTTTACAACGTATTACTAATGTCATTAACCTCTCTTTGACTCTTTCATTAAGCCACTAGCAGCCATGGTTCGCCATCATCACAAAACATCATGAATCATCAATTTTCATCATGAGACCTGAATAACTATCATCATATAGCCACCATTCATCATAACGATCATCAGCCATCACTAAACATTATGAACCATCACATACCATCAGGAACTAACATTTACCATCATAAACCATCACCAACTGAATTATTTACCATCATAAATCATCCTTTACCATCACCAATCATGAACCATCATCCAACTACATCAACCATCCTCCACCTATAACCATCACGAACCATGGTTCACCACCATGCATTCTCGCTGCTCAGCACGGCCAATTCTTAGCGACCGGCGCGGGGCGCGGCGCCAGCGGGGCCCCGGCGCGCTGGCGCCATGGATACCTACTCAGCCAGGCGTGCGGATCTTCGATGGGCGATTTTCACCAGCTCAGTGGTGGCTAAGAATGGTTGATGAATCATGGCGAATGATGGCTAATCATCAATGGTTAATCATAATGAACCATCAATGGTTAATCATAATGAATGGTTGCTAATCATCAATGGTTGCTAATCATCCATGGTTAATGATAATGAACCATCAATGGTTAATCATCAATGGTTAATCATAATGATGTTGATGAATCATGGCCAAAGAGTGGTGGCGAATTTCATGGTGAATGATGGTTCATAAATGGTCGATAAATGCTTCAGCAACAGTTGAAAGTTGATGATGTCTTAATAAATGTCAATCATGGTGAGTGTGAATACTGATCATGGCTTGATAGTGGTAACGGTTGATGGCTTGATGGCTGATAGTGGTAGATGGTTGATAGTGGTTGATACTTAGTGATGCTGGTTTGTGGTGGATAATGGTGGTTACTGATCTTCAATGGTTGACCTTGAACGTGGTTCATATTGGTGAATGTTGCTTAACCATGGTAGTGGTTACTGACGGAAGATCCAGCTGTTTGTAAATGATTGTTCGGTAGATGAGCACCTGGATAGCTTGAAAATCAGGAGGTTTTTTTTGCATAGGAAAGCCCTGGGAAAGCAGATGAATCAGAAGGCACAAACATTCTTGTTGGCTAGTGGTTGGTAAACATGAATCGTGATGTCAAATGATGTCAACCACTGTCAGTCATTATTCATCAACTGATGTTGTTGACTGTTGCATTTTGTTTCTTGGTTGGTGCATGTGACTCGTCAGTGTTATGCCTTTCATCCACCATTTGGTCTCTAGCTGTTGGGGAGCGAGGCCTTGAGCTTCCAGGCCTTGAGCTTTCAGGCTTGTGACGGTTTTCCCAGGGTTTTCCTATGTTTTTCCTAAGGTTTCCCATTGTTTGACTACCAAAATCCTAGAGCATATGTATATATAATTACGTTTTATATACTTATGTATATGTAGTTTTAATATATGTGTACATGTATACAAGTTAGGTTATCATAGGTGAATATATAGCTTCTCGTTGATTGTTCCATGATAGCTTGCCATTGTTAATTATCAACCATGTGATTGTAAAACATCAATAACTCCTTAACACTACTTTAATCTAGTCTATATTTGATAGTCGATGACTATAAAGATTATAGTAAGTATTGCCAAGCGTAAACACATATCAATGAACAAAATAGACCACAAGTAATAACAATACATTACTGATTCCAATCTAGTACTACTGAAATCATCAACTTCATGACTTGCAGCTGTTGCACGTGTTGCGTTTCCAGGGCGAACACCATCTTCTGCACCTTTTGCACGGTCCTGGGCACTACGGCCGTACTGAGCCACTTGTCGTCCGGGGCCCCAGAGCGACCAGGAAGATATGGCGGTCCCCTGTAGCCCTGGTGAACATACCATAAATGGCCAGCTAGTTATAGCTATAGTTGAGTAGTCCTATGGTGGCTTATGGTGGTTGATGGTGGCTTATGGTGGTTAATGATGCTTATTGTTTGTTACTGATACTCGTACTAGCCCTTTGGATGTTTATCTACTTTGTTGGTTCATTGATTACGATCCCCATACCACTGTGCATAGTCCTCAAGATTTTTACGGCAACAATCACCACGTTTGCTCCTCAGCATTAGATCCGGAAACATTGGAGACCCCAGGGTTTCTCCTCGGAAATCCTTAGTTTTTGTCGGGACTTTTGGGACTTGAACCAGGAGGTGCTTTCACAACTGTCCTTCCAAGTGGTTGGCCAACAGGGTCACCCTTCAGATGGCCGGGCGTTGTAGGGTTTACCTTGACGACCCAGTGGCCCCTTCGTCAACCCTAGTTTCCAATAGATCACGTCTTTTTTCCTAGAGATTCTCCTGGTGTTCCAACATATGCCGATGTCCTGGCACATATGAGCTATGGTCGCTTTTCAATCATCAAAGGGGATGGTCACCCAAGAGCAATTCTTGACCCATTCAACTACTGTAGCCGATGAAAGCCAGAATTTCATACATCCAACTATTCCGCAGTTGCTTATCATCCTCGGCCAACATACCCGGCCATCAGATATCAACATGATATCAACTCATTCCTCAGCAGTCATCCTATGAGAGGAATGAGTTGTGGAATCACAGCTGATTGTTGGCCTGGGCATTGCCCTTCCGCTGTCAGGACCTTTTTACCCATGGACCAATTTGATGTGCACACCTCGGGAAAGGTGGAGCTGAACATGGTACGCTCACCGCCGCGGCGCAGCGGAACAGCGGTGCGACGACTGAGCCAATGACTCGAAAAGGTTGGTTGGTGAATGGTGTGAATTTGGGATGGCCAAGCGAGCTGTTGATGGGTTGACCAGGTTTGTGCCCATGTGAAAAAATGATGCAGGAATAGGAAAACGGTTCATCAATGTTCATGATGTATCATGACTAGTTTTTGGATGATACTTGTGAAGGCTGGTGGATGAATTACTCAAAATCTTGGTGCCTGCTGCTTGAAACCTGTCAAAATCACCTGGTTGAACATTTTTCGAGGCTTTCTTTTCGCCTGGCCAGAGAGAATCATAGGAACATAACCCATGAAGCGGGAATCACAACCCGAAACACCAGGTTTTGCCGGTTAATCAATTGTTGGTTTAGCTTTACTGACTAGCAAGCTGCCGAAACACCTCATCAATCTTCCTAGGGTTCAATGATTCTCCGCTCACCTCCACATCACAAAGTTGTTAGATAGGCTTCCTTTTCAGTATTGAAGATGAACAGTCAGACACTTTGATTGAGGATTCAACTGGCAAGGATTCAACTTGATTACCAGTAGATTCGACATCCATCTCGGCTCTTCTTTTTCAGTGTTGAGAAGTTTTGATCGATCCTGTGATCCTGCAAGACTGGAGTGGTGTAGCGGCTGTAGCAATGTTGCGTGCAATCAAGTCATATCCACTCTGGGGATTCTGCAAGACACAGGTGTTATGCCTGTTTTGGAGTCTTTTCCCTTTCAAAATAGTGTTTTTGTCAACCTTGCTTGTTTCGCAGTTGTTGATGAACCATACTTTATTTTGTTTGATTCAGTCAGTTGGAAATTTGCCTACAGAAGTGCGCAAAGTAACTAATGCAAAATATGTATGCCTCTAATAGTACACATCCAATTATTTGTTTAGTTATATATCTATATAGATGTATAATTATGTCTATACATACATGTATGAATTATACATGTGTATTGCATTTACATGTATATACATTAGCAACATTTTGCACTTACCAAGACGTCACATGGCACCATCATGTCACCATGCTCGATCCTGGTTGCTGGTGGCAGGTGCACGATTTGATTCCAAACTCGCACTTGAACAGTGACCAAAGTGCAAGCCTTAGGCTGATGGGGAACTGATGGGTGGAGGCTTGGTTGCTGACATGGTTCGATCACATTCCTGCACGAGCTGACGTTGTTGGAGTCCCATTGGGTTTCGAGCTCGCTCGGGATTTCTCGCACTCACGAGGTCACTAGGTTGTTCCTGTTCTGAGCTACCGATCCTGGCTGGTGAAGGCCATTCTTCAGCAGCCTGATGAAAATTGGAAAGAATCATGGGTTCAACATGCAGGTGAACGATCACGGTTGGGGATGACAACCACTAATTATAGCCAATACAATGATCAATGACAGTCAACATTCAAGTGTGACGAATCAAACACATAGCATTCACATTACTTGAATGTCAGATTGTTGTTTGTCACTACTTCTGGAACACTAGATGATGAACCTCAATTGGAAGTAGTCTCAAGAATATGGAGATGAAAACACAGAGGTTGCTTGCGATGATTTGAATCAACACGTTGACAATGATTCAGATGAAATTCCAACAAACTAAGTGTTAGTAAATGTTCCAGATAGCATGCTTGACGATTGCCAACATTTGGGACTTACTAGAAAACGATCAAGAAATTTCTTCCGTTGTCATCTCTTAGGGGCATTCTCCCTATTGCTCACAAACTTTTGGTTAAGGTGCCCAAGCAAAGAGCTTCTGGCACATTCACCATCATTCTCCCTATTGCTTCAAAGGGATTGCCAGGTTCACCGTGCGGGAAATCACAGCTTAATGTTGGGTGTGTTGTTGATATGTCTGACATTTCAACTTCAAAACGCACTGTGCACAAAATGCGGGCGGTGGTTACTTCGCAATATGAACAAACCTGCTTCCACGTTGCACAACCTGGCAGGTGAATTCCAGTGCTGTCCCAAGCACTGCGCAAAGCTGTCCCACATGTTGTGGGCACTGGTGACGGGGATGATCGACTCCCCGAGGTTTCATCTCCTTTCACCTTAACCACAACCTGTCAGAAGAGTTCCACTGGTGCGCACCGCAAGGGCGGACCCTGGCATTCTGGTGATGGATTTCAGCATCGATGACATCATGGGACATCTAGTTACTACGATTCTACGTTGTAAATAGAATCGTTGGCCACGAGTTGTGAAGATTTGTGTGACGATCTTATCAAGAGCTAGCAGGAATAGCACCATGACACTTTTAAGATCATCAACTTGTCAATTGGGATCGTTTCTTTCCCACCATCAACAGGCAAAGGCCGACGAGTGCGCCCTTGTTCACCCTTCTGCCAATGCAGCTATCTCCCTTGGTGCTTTACGAATGCTCAGAATAATGTAGAATGATAGCTGATATACACATGTATGCATGTGCACCAGTTGATATTTTGTATATATATATATGATATATAATGTGCACTTGTAATCTCATATGTTGGTCCCTATTGGTTGATAGTGCTGGTTGATGTTGATCTTGGCTAACAATGAAAACCTGACTCTTCACAGTCGTTGACAACAGGGAATCTTGGCCTCAAAAAATAGCACTGAGAAGTCAATGATGCAGATCACTCACTGTGGAGCTTTCCTATCACCAGGCTTGCTAACACCCGTGGGATCTGTTGTGATCAGCTGCAAGGCATTTCCGCTTCCCATGATCACCTGTGCAAGTCGCAGGGCTCAAGGCATGCCCTTGAAAGACCCAGCGCTACAGGGATCATCATTGGCGTGCCTCACAAGCTAAACAAATGACACACGCAGCCACAGAGATTTCATGCAATTTGCGCACCCATACACTCTATGACAGTCAAAACTGTGGTTGGACCTAGGTTGGTCACGCTTTCCACCCCAAAAGGTGTACCTTTCCAAGATGGGCAGGGAGGCTGTTGAACAGGGAAGCGCTTCAAAATGGCTGTCAGGCCGTTCGATCTACCCCAGGTGATTTTTGGGCCAACGGGTTAGTGGACCTCGGTGCCATGGGCCCGTCGCCGACCGTGCAGCCACCGGATGAGGCAAACCCGGCAAGCCCGAGTATATCGGTGCTAGACCTACCAGTTCCACCAGAAAAGAACAGCCCACCACTTCCGATAGGAGGAGATTCAGCGGGCGCTGACGACATCCGACTGCTTCCAAGGCTCGCGCAGAAAATTGCGAAGATGGAGATCACCAACCCGGAAGTCTTGAGAGTCACTTTTGCATATCGGTGCTTTGAGGAACGTGCTGTGGCCTTGCGTAGCTCTCAGGTCGATCTGTTTTCCAAGAGTAAAGCAAGCGAGAGAATCTCAACCTTTTGGAGTCATTCTTGGCACGGGGTACGCTACAAGAAGATCATCACTCTCATGGTCTTGTACAATGGCCGGGCCTGTGTCCTATGCGGTACATTGGTGGCAGTTTTGATCATGTTTCTGTTTTGGATGGAAGCTCTTCCAGCCTGGTATGTGATTCCACTTGAATCTCGCCGCTATGGTTGCTGGTCTCTATGCACTGGTTGGTTGGTGACAGCTTTGGTGATGACTTTCTGGAGGGCTCAGACAGAGGTGTTCTTGGACAGAATTTGCGTCAACCAGCGAAATGGCAAAATGAAGGCGCAAGCTCTCTTCAGCTTGGGTGGAATACTGAAAAGATCAGAATCAATGCTCATTCTTTGGGACCCCACCTGGACAGAGCGACTGTGGTGCTTATTTGAACTGGCAGCCTTTCTGAAAAGCAGTAGGGAGCAGAAAAAGGAGTTGATCATCAGGCCCATTTCTTTCGGTCCTGCTT
The DNA here is from genome assembly GCA_009767595.1 of Symbiodinium kawagutii. NCBI lineage: Eukaryota > Dinophyceae > Suessiales > Symbiodiniaceae > Symbiodinium > Symbiodinium kawagutii. The sequence continues at coordinate 110,413 of VSDK01029500.1, read as the reverse complement.
CAGTGGCAGTTTTCTTGATGTCTGGCGCTGGTGTGCTTCCCATCACATTGACGCCTATGAATTCAGAGCCAACTACACTTATAGCTCCTCTTGTTTGTTCTGTTTTGTGCGGCCTGCCTGTTGCTTGTGCAGCAGTGAGCGCTGTTCGAAACTATTTCCGAGGCTTGGACATCATGGAACAGCAGCTGATTGAAATCTCGTTTGACAAAGCTCGATGCCTTTGCTGCGCGAGAAACCACATCAGCCCCTCAGGCGAACATATGCTTTGTGACCGGAAAGTGCTTGAAGAGTGCGTGAATTTGTGGTTTGGCAGCCATGAAGCTTTTGAGGACTTGGTACATTCAGAGGTTCTTGAGATCGTGTCCACCGACCTCAATGAAAATGTCTTCAGCACCAAGTGGGTTCTTGCCACAACTCTGCCGTTCATGTGGGGCTATTGGGACTTCGCGGCCAGTGACTCAACCTCACCATCCAAATCCATCTGGGACTCAGAGCACGTGTCTGCGGGTCATTTGCTGGATGGTTTGGGCATTTGGTTGTTCTTCTTCCCGCAGTATATCCATTTGGCCGCTTGCCTTTGCAGGCTTACAAGGGCAAGGGCCGCGAATGGCTGGGAGTTCGCGAAGAACGTGGCGGTCACCTTCACGCTGGGCATTCCATTACTCCTCATGATGGCAGGCATTGGATTGCTTGAAGTTTATTCAGGTCTTCGCTGCAAGATGGAACGTTCTTTGGCCATTTTTGTCTACTTGCTCATCTATGCCGTATTCATTCGTTGTGCGACCACGGTTTTCATTTGCCAAGCCTAAGGCTGCAAATCATTGAGCACAGCGAAACAAATGACAAAAAACAAAGAGTAATATACTGATCTCTTGTTGTTTCACCATGTTTTGCCATAGCTTTCATTTTGACACTGGAATGACACTGTTTCAAAAATGTCTCGATGTCGGCTGGGCAACCCTGTCGACGCAGCTGAGAGAAAACAAACAAAAATCCGCAGGAGGTTATGGAAGTTCGCAAAGACCAAACGTGGCTTTAGCAAGAGTCAGCAAGAGTTTGTATTATAGAGGATGCAAAAGTATGAAAACCATCAGTAGCAAAAATCATATATCCCATCCTATACCTATACCCAGCACTGAATCGATCCACACGCAGCGTCGTAAATGCAGCGCGGCCACGCTGACCACGTGGTTTCTGTGCTGGATCATCGACGTGGCCAGGAACATGAACCAGTTGTTTCTCTACTTAGTGGTCACTTACAATGACACTGCGTCCAACGCGCGGAACGAGGCGCGGCCGAGGTCAAGCAACGTTACCAACAAGCCGAACTTTCCGGGAAATCTACCTCTATGCTGCCAGTTGCCGTGAACTAGAAGGTAACCAAGCCCAGTCACAACAGTGGTAGAAACCAGCTGGAAGCACCTACTATGAATCATGGTAACTGGAAGCATCGCGTGCCAAGATTAGTTTGTTTTTGCGATGCTAAAGCTAGGGGATATACCGAATACAACTCCAACGACTTTTGTTAAATGAAAAATGGTTGGAAACACTCGCTTCAGCACCAACTGGTCCATCAGTACTGGGATACCCCCTTGCATCACGGCGGAAGTCAGGGTTTTGGGGGATTTTGGGATGGATAATCATTCAAACATGGCGGTTGTTGATGAAAATTGATACATAGTTGCGCATTTTTTCCTGATGTGTGACCGTTGCCTCATGATTCATTTGTTTCCCGATTTGTATCTTTGCAAATGATGGATACCTATTCGGGCAATGTGCAAATGATTCATTTTCGTTGGTGTTAGTTTCTTTGGGACCATTGAACAACTGTTGCGGAATTTCCTATGCACGAACCTTAATACTGAGATCATCATAGATCATAACCTGATGACAATGGCAGTGCTCGTTCGCCAATGGATTGTTACTACATGTTACTACTACCATAGTAACCTACCATAGTAACCTACATGTTACACCATAGTAACCTACCATAGTAACCTACATGTTACACCATAGTAACCTACTACCTGTTACCACTAACACTGAGATCATTCATAGGTGAACCAGGTATGTCTTGCACTGAGCCTTGGGCAGCCGGGCATCTTTGATCGCAAGTTAAGCCTTGGCTCACTGCCAGGGAGATGCTGGTGTGGTGAGTAAATCGCCCAATGTGGAGCTTTTAGGGAAGTTACTGATTTGGCCATGGGTCAAGCAGTTAACCAACCAATAATGGTGGATAATAACCAACCATTTTATAGGGAAAACAATGGTTAATGACAGGGGAACCAGGGGTACAGGGTTTTGACCCACTGCCATTTGAGTGTTTCTCAAACTAGGGGACCCCGAGAATGGATGGTTTCTTACTATACATTGTCAATCATGGATGATTTGGGGGTCCCCTATTTTGAGAAATTTTGGGTGGATGGCACGTGTCTTTTTGGCCACAAGCAAAGTTGCACACCAACATCTGTGGTTCTTGGGGCTTCGGTCCCCTCCACCCTGGAGCCCTGAAAATTATCGTTGGAAAATCTGGAAATCATCTATTTATGTACAAGGCAACCTCTCATTATGGTGATCACGGGGAAGCCATGGGGAGAATACGCTTAACCATTGGGCTGTGCTTGATTATTAGCTCCTGGAAACATCTGGATTGCTTGTATTTCCTGCGCCCGCATGTCAAAGGCTCTCTGATGCGGAAATAGACGGACATGCAGGTCATGTTTAGGTTAGACCATGCTGCGCTGTGTGGCATTCAATGGCGTGGCATGGCATGGTATGGTATGGCAAATCAAAGCAGCTGAGCTTGCATTGGTGGAGCATCATACGTTAAGACTAACGCGCCTAGCCTCAAACGGTGATGTGTGAAATGGCCAGAGCATCCAGTTTGTTCCCGATTGGAGCAGAGTCCTCATTGAGCCCAGGAAGTGGAAAATCTCAGGGTTTGTCTATACTTGATTGTTTAAGATGTTCACGACTACCAATGACCAACAGATCCGTCTCGTGTGCGGACATGCCACAATAGCAATCATGTGTTTGTGAGTCAATTTCAGTAATTTGCACCACTATCACTAGCTGTTCGAATCACATAGAAGAGCAAAGCAATTCAACTGTTGGGGTGTGAACTACTACCCATGGCTGCCATGGCTTTCGGATTATCGGTCATGTCCCGAAGTAATGATAGCCATTTGGGAATTGTAGGCGACCCACCCAGAGATGGGGATGCGACGATGCTGAGCCGCAGGTCACTGTGTTTGTTTGGGGGCTCAGAGCCTGCTGGTTGTTGGGAGTTGTCAGGAGCATGCCCATGGGTGGTACCCCCTTGGTGATAGCAGCTATGGGATGATTTCGGTGATCTTGAAAGATGTTGGTGGCCATGAGCCTACCTTGTGGAACTCGATAGTGGGGGCCCGGGAGTCGATGGAATTCTGACTGGGATAAGCCTCGAGGTCTAGATGTGTGAAGACGCTTCTATGCGGATTTCCATCCAGAAACAGATGCTGGAAATAGCTATGACCAGCCAACAGACCACAAAACTATGCAAGACAAAGTGGGTACAAGCAATCATCAGTTGGTTAATTTTAGATATCAAGCAGCAACAGTAATAGGCTTCTTCACCGAACAACAATGGGGTACAATTCCAATATCGGTATAGGCACCAAGAATCATTTCTCATCCTGAAAGAAGTGTGAACATTCATTACCCCATATGACTCGCAGCTGGGAGCAGAACCCTGAAACAGAAGATTTGAGTCCTTCGTACGATTGGTGTGAATTCATGTTTTTAACGCATCTAAACGCACTTCCCAATGTCATCACAAAGTCCTACTGCAGCATATCCGAACGCAGAATTAGATTGTAGGAGGTGTCATTGACAGATGTTTTTCGGCGACATCTTGTTGGAGTACTAGGGGTATGTTTAATATGAAAGCCGTACTGACATGTCAGGGTGATAGCGACATGTAAACCAGTAGTAAACATTAGTGACGCTCCTTTTGGTTATTGCAGGAGGCTAAATCTATATACAAATCTGGTTGCTGGTTTTAGCTATTTTTTCCAACTGGCGACCAAATGGTTGGTTGGTTGGTTGACTGATGTGTTTCATATCGGATGGTTCGGTGGTTCAACCGCCAACCAGAAATCAACGCCAGGCGGTTCATTCATCTCCCACAAGGGCTCCAGTAGGTTTGCCTGGAATCTGATCAGCAGTTCCTGCAGGGCTTCCGAGTTCCTGCAGCCCCAAAAAGTGGTTCTGCTTGGGAAAAGGTCCAGAAAGAACAACGCACCAAGCAGATCTTTTCAGAGGTACTAGGTATATGGTGGTTTCTCAAAATCGGGGGCCCCAAATATAGCTGGTTTATTATGGTTTATTACTATAAATGACTATTAATGGATGATTTGGGGGTACCCCTATTTTGAGAAACCACCATATGGCTATTCAAGATTGGTTCAATCGATTTGATTGCTGGATCAGCCCAAAAAAGTGAACATTTGTGGGTCTTGGCTGAGGACAAGATCATTACAAGTCCACAATCAGCTCATTTTCAACAGAAGCCTCTGGGCTTGGACGATGCGCTGGGGTCAGTCAGTTGGGGGTGATGCTTGGAGCAAGACCCTCGTGGATTTTGCCAAATTTCTAATCATCGAGTGCGCCTACCAACCCAACCAACTAACCCAACCTACCATCCTTGGTCTTTCCAATTCCAAAATGCTTGGCGCAGTTCATTTGCTGACCGAAGGGATGTGGCTATATGTGGCTGTGGGCTGTGGGTACGTTGTCCCCGTGGTGAACACATGAAAAATCATGTTGAAGTCTTTGAATGTTGAGCATTCCACCCATGCCTGTTGTGTGGGATGTTCCACCAAGTTTTGTTTATTTCATATTGATCCATACGCAGGTGGCAAGAACCATGCAGCGATTTCGCATCTAGTGCAGAGATGCGAGAAGTTGTTGAAATATTGTCAGTTATGCGAGAAGCTGTTGAAATATTGTTTTTAGGCGTTTCTTCTTGGGTTTAATTCAAGACCCTTTGGGCTTGAATTTTCTTGTATCATCAACCTTCAATGATATCCAGGAAAATGTGAGTTGTTCTTGAGGTTTCCTTCTTGGTATCGGCCTGATGGCGAGTCCTGTCAATGAAGCATGCCAACCTGATCCCTGCTTACTGCTAGCGTTTGTATAAAGATTATTAAGCAATAACGTATATCCAGAGATTAAATGAACAATTCTTGAGTTGCTCTTTTCCCAACACTTCCACAGCTTGTTGGATAGGGTAATTACCTACAAACAAAAATTGGCCGATGTAACCCAATGCATATGTATGTCGGTAATAACTATAACTATATATTTATATAGATATATTTTTATAAATATATATATATATATATCAATATGTATATATATATAAATAGATATAATTGATACAATAGATATAATAGCTATAATAGATATAATAGATGATATATCCTGCAAATCTCCAGGGCATGTGCAAAGTGATTGCATTGCAGGGCAAGAATACTACTGAGTCGCTGTTGGTGGGAACTGTAGCTCAGGAATCTGATGAATGAGTACCCCTTGAGAGATCAGCACAGAGAACTGCGGGACCAGAAGGCAGGATGTCGGGAGTTGGCCCCAGCTGGATATTGGAGATGGGTTTGTTGGCAAAGATGTGATTCGTCATGGCTGATTGTGTACAACATGGACTAGTTAATTATGGTGGAAATAGTGGTTGATAATGGTTGATATAGTGATCAACACTGATCGATTACGGCTAGTTCTTGTTGACAATGGTTGCCCAATGTAAAAAATGATGAACTAGGTGTTAATAATGGTTGATTATGCTCGTGTTGTGGTTGGCGATCTGGCAGTCATTACAGTCAGCTCTTTCATTACCAGCCAACGGTTAATCCCAGTTTATCGAGGTTTTGAACATCAGCCAGACAGTGGTTGATCATGTGCACTGATTGACAGCAATGATGATGTAGGGCTATATGATGGCACTACTGTTGCGATGGCGCCGTTCAATACCAAAAATGCTACCAAGCTATAGTAGTAGGGCTATAGAGTGGTATTTCATAGGGCCAATCACGATGACATTACCATTCTTTGATGGTGTGCTTCAATACCAACCATGTTGCCAACCATCCTCGCATTGGACACCCACAACCATCCTTCCCCTCGTTGGTGCTGTGTTTCGATAGCACCCAGCTGTGGCTCCCGCAGGTCAGACTGCATCTTCGGTATAGGACCATGCCCATCGTGGGCTTGATGCGCCGCCCCCAGCCGACACGACGGCACGGTTGGTCATGGCAAATCCATGGTACCAACGCAACGTTGCGCTTGGCAGGTCATGGTCATCCTGACAGGTTGGTTCACAGGATATGGCGTTGACCTGTGATTATGGTAGCATATTTAGTTGGTGATCAACAAGAATGGTTGGATCATTGAGACTTCAACTGTAACCTGCTCCCTGGTTTTGGCCATCTTTCCTAATCACATGGTTTTGTTGACATGATTGGCAGACGCGGTACTTTGAGGATGAGCTTGAACTACAGTGCTACACACATTATCACCACCATCGTCATCATCATCATCACCACCATTATTACAGTATCATCATCATCATCATCATCATCATCATCATCATCATCATCATCATCATCATCCTCATCATCATCATCACCATCATCATCATCATCACCATCATCAGCAGCAGCAGCAGCAGCATTATCATCAGCATGTCATCCGCATGTTATCACAAAATCACAAAATGATTGCTATCATATCTACAGAAATTCACAGGTCTCCCTGCCTCCCTTGAAACCATTGCGATATTCTTGGCCATTTGAGATCTAGTGGTCTAGCTTTATCCTGAAACACTTCCCGTGAGTGGCGAAGACGATCTGGAAACCACTTACAGCGGAGGGCGCTCAGGAATGGTTTTCTTAAAGCCACCCTGGCCGGCTTACCTCCTCTTGGCATCCTTGTGAAAGCCATGCCGAGGCACGAGAAAGAGATTGACGCGGTGGACTTTCAGGTTTTCCCACCACTGGAACGCAAGCGACAGCTGGTCCACAAGCGGTTGTACCTTCAGTGCAACCCGCATTCTTATGTATGGATAGATTTATACACTTATCATTGACCACACCAGTGAATATGAATCAAGAAATGAGTTTGTTGGAATGTCCACCAGTGTTCACCTACTGATTTTGCTGTTTGGTGGCTTTAAACATGTTTTACTTTTCCCAATTGACTCATATATTTCAAATGGGTTGAAACTACCAGCCAGTTTGATGATTTATGGTGTTGACTATCAGGAGCCATGAGCCAACAGATCTGGTGGTGATGTGGTGACCTACCGTTGCTCAGCATGGGAAGATCCAAGCAACTATTAAAAAACACCAGTTCCTGTCCCAACATAGGCTATCCCGAAAATCATCATAGATGTATACATTATCTTGTCATCTTCATCTTTGTTATCCTCAATTGTATCATCTGAGATGATCATCATCATCATCATCATCATCATCATCATCATCATCATCATCCTCTTCCTCATCATCATCAGCAGCATTATCATCATCCTCCTCCTCCTCCTCATCATCATCATCATCATCATCATCATCAGCAGCATTATCATCATC
>VSDK01029500.1:62557-100042 GCA_009767595.1 Symbiodinium kawagutii | reverse complement strand
ATCCCGGTCGCATCGTTGTTGTCGCTTGGTTGGTTGGTGGGATGTTCGCCTTCAGGGTGTAAGGGGTAAAGAATCAATAAGGATCTATGAGCCTTCCGAAATAGTTGGAACATGTTTATTTTATTTTATTTTTACATATATACATATATTATATATACATACATATATTATATATATCCATATATTGTATAAATTTAGGGCCTTATGTTAGCTTCATGTTATTTCTGTATAGTGATATGTATAATATTCTGCCCTTTATCAGTTTCATCGGATGCCATGGGGTTCCTTTTGTTGAAGGTGTCATATTTCCTTTTCAATTCTTCACATATTCTTCAGTGCACAGTGCACCCGAGAAGACCGTTTGAGAATTGCGAGTCTTGAACCACAGTGACAATAATCATGTAACCCTGCAAGGAGAGTCCTGATGGGGTATACTGCCGTAATTTTGTGATCATCATGAGTTTCGTGTTATTATCATCAGTTTCTTTCTTTAATCATTCGTGCCAATGATCAGTAAATCAGGTCTTATGTGTCTTAGTAGTCTTGTCCCCTTTTGGTTTCATTGGTTAATGTCCCCAGTTTGCCAACAGTTTGAAGGGGAATTGCACAATTGTTGGGTTTTTTTCAAGTATACGAACTGAAAAGTCCCAGTTGATGGCAATATGTGTGTATGCACTGTATGCGATATGCAAGCGCAAACATCAGATTTTTGGCAGAAACCACTCATGTTCACTCCTTGCTATGCAGGTGAGGGAGACCTAGGCTAAGATCTTCAACGGTACAAGCTTTTACGGACATCGACGGGCTACAATGAAGAGCGTGAGCGCTCGTTTCATGATATGGTGGTTTCTCAAAATAAGGACCCAAATCATCCAATACAGTAATAATTAAACCCACCATTTTTGGGGGTTCCCGATTTTACAAGCGGGAAATAAATCATTCATAACCATCACAATGAGCCTGTCACGATGGCTTTCCATTGAATTATGACTCCAGATTTCGGACTCAGCCTGAGTGGTGGGGCCCCGTTCGGCATGGTTTGTCATTGTCGGGGATGTTTCCTTCCAACAAGTTCGGCAGATGCCGTGGGGAATCTTTGGCGTTTGGGCGTTTGATCAACTGTCAATGATTTGAAGTGACTGGCAGTGATATGATATTTTGGTGAAATATGATGTCAAACCAGTAAACCCATTCAATGATTTGTTGTCAATGTGACTGGCTGCAAAAAATGAGTTTCGTGGTGAAACAAATCAGTTGGCAGGTCCCTCGCAGTTTCCTGTCTGCTGGCAGTTCTTCGCATCTCAGGGATCCAATCCTTGGTTTCCCCTGAGCGACCCGTTGTCGCACGCGAACAGGTTCTTGGACAGATCCGCTGCTGACTGCTTCCCACCCTGGAATTTTGCTGCAGCTTAGATCACCCGGGTTCTGTTCCGGCAGGATCCAAGAATGATGCAGAAAGGAGTACAGGTATATCACCTACTCTACCCAGTACTAATGAACAAGATCCTAGTAAAACATGAAGTATCCACTCTACTTGGGGATCATTATTGTACGCGATTACACGCTGGTTTCATACAATCTTCAGAGAAGTATGATTTGCTGTCAGAGCTGTGTCACATTTTGGCAACTTGGTATCCGCTGTCAACCGTCCGGATCGGTGATACTTTCTGCAAGCACATGCAGAACAAGCAAAGGTTCAAAAGCCCATCTTAAAGAACACCTCATAGAGATCAACAAAAACAAGTCCTCCTGCAAAAAAGAGCACGTGAGCAAGCATGGAGACACGCTTGAGCTTCAAACATCAATCCCAAGAAATATCCCAAGAAATGCGAGAATCATGATCAACAGAGACCGCCCTGGCTTGGCCAAGCCTCAACTGCCAACCACCATGGGATTCACCAGGAAGCTCAGCAGCGGAAGCAGCGGGAGCTGACCCCACCCCTTGCGCGTGCCCATGCCGGCGGCGCCCATCCATCATGCCATTGGCAACGCGCAGTACCTTGGATGGCATGGGCAGCTTTTGGTCGGGGAGCGATGAGGGGCGAGCTTCCAGGGGCATCCAGGGGGAGCGAGGCCTGGAGCTACGAATTTGGAGTAGCCGTTCACCTTAAATGGTAGTTAAGTATGATTGATCATGGTTGACTGTAGGGTTAACAACCAACAATGCAAATGGGAAGGGTTGATGATGGTGATGATGATGGTGATGATGGTGATGATGGTGGTGATGATGATGATGATGATGATGAAGATCGTGTTCTTGATGACGAAGTTAAACCCAAGGAATACTGTGGTGAGGGCGAGCCCCACTGATGATGGGTACAAATAGAAGTGACAGTGAAACTTGAATCATTATCCCAGCTAAAAATGTCGCTGCATGCGCCATATTTTTTGCGAGTATGTAAGGAATACAAAGCTCTTGCCGGATCAGCATATGGTGAGTGTATGTACATATATAGGTAATATGTGGAGACATATTCTGCAACGTACTCATATACATACTCATGTGCAAAGTCAGATCGGCGCACATTCGTTGGTTCCTGGTTGACAGTCTCTAACCAAATGCTATCAGACACCTACTTGCCTTTAATGAAGCTGAACTATCCATCTGCAATGCATGGTGTCCCGGTCACCTCTGCACCACGGAGATCCGAAACGATCTATCGATCACCATCAGCCATCATGAATCATTTGTCGTCCATCACGAACCAATACGATTGAACAACCATAACCATCTCTATAGTGTGATCAACCATTCACCAGAATCCAACTTGTCTATTTAGATGGATGGTATTTGTGGTGAATGAACAATCTATCTATTCATTATCAACCAGCCATCAACCATTCACCATGTTCACCCAACCATTCACCAACCGTGGGTGCAGTTGAGGAATGGTTGAGCCAGCTCAACAGCTTCCAATCATTTACCAGCACAATGGAACCCAACCATTCCCCTTGCTAATAAGAATTTTAACCATTACTTCACCATTATACCACGATTAATCCCCTTGTTTATAACCATTCTTAGCCATCGGTTATCCCTCATTAATAACGATTAGTTCATCAGTTCATCATCCCTTATTAACTATCGTTAACTGATGAACTCACATTGTTATCATGGCTTTGTCTTAATGAACCAACCATCCTTCATAAAATTCCATGTTAATTACATGTTAATGATGATTCAATCATTGATTACGGGCAACGATTGTTAACCATCATCATTAATTGGAACCATTGTAATTGATTATTGATGTATGCTTAACCATTGTGATTATGATTACTAGTATTATTAACCATTGCTACCATTAATTCACCACTGTATATATCCATACATCACTTTATTAACTACTATATTAGCCATAAAGATGAAATCCAACCATTATAGTGGTTAAGTATTCTTATTGATAAGCACCAATTAACACTTAGTAATGAACCATTTCTTAGCACTTGCATTGTTATAGTGGCCTGTGCACAATTAGTCACTATGCACAATTAGTCACTATATTCTCACCCATTTATGAGTCTTATTGTTAGTTGAAATTGATTATGGGTCGTTATTAATTAGTTTGCATTGCTAACTTCATAACTAAGTAGTTATTATTCTCACCCACTAATGCTTGCTAACATTAGTGGGTAACATTATTAATCATCTACAATTGGTTAATTCCCATCAATAATGCAATTAACCACTATTGGTTAACATGAATGGGAATCTGATAGGAATCTAAACCATCTACAGTTGGCTAATTGATATCTACAGTTAATTGATAACATTCATATTAGTTGGTTGATTACTTGTATTATTAATAGAATTCTTACCATTGTGTACCATCATGAATAGACAGCCATTATCAACAATTAGGTTAATAGATAACATTATGAACCATTATAGACAACATTATGGACCATCTACAATTGGTTAATTCCCATTGATAATGCAAGTAACCACTATTGGTTAACATTAGATCATGAACCATACTTTATTAACCAGCCAGCTATTAACTATTATTGATCATTAATCATCATTAATCTCCATTAATCATGTAATTAGCCACTATTGGTTAACATTAATTGATACAGTTGTCTGTTGGTTCATTGATACACTTAGTAAATTCATATCTATTAGTTGGTTAATTTCCCACCCAATTATGAACCATTGTTAATAGATACCATAGATAGCTATTAATAGAATTCTTACCATTATTATTATTATTATTAGTAATAATAATTGATTACTTTTATTCTTATCATTAATAAGAGTAATTATCGTTAGTAGCTAATTAATAGAAATAATCTATATTATAATAGTAGCTAATATAATAATAATAGTAGTTTATTTTATGATATCTATTATAACTATATTATCGTTAATTTCCCACCCCAACTGAGTCGTCTTCCGCAGTTGGGATCACTGCCGACAGCTGCTGCGCGACGACGCGCACCTGGCGGCGCTGCGGGGCCGCAGCGGCGCACCGGCGCTGACCCAAGCGCTGCGGCAGGCGACCGGTGGTGGTCACACTGGGATGGTGCTGGGAGGCCCTAAGAAGGCTTTGAGCCGTCAAAAGATGGGTTTTTATAGGGTTTTATAAGGTTTTTACGAAGTTTGATGGGTTTCAGATGATTCAATTTTAGATTTGTTTAAGGGATTTTTTACGAGTTTTAAAGGTTTGTTTCAGGGTCTTTGTAGGGTGTTTATTCTTAAAAAACGCTGTTTGTAAGGTTTCATGTAGGTTCTGGTATTTTGGTTGGAGCCCCAAGCGGTTGGATGGTTTCAACAAGGATTGAAGATGCTGGCTCCCCATGCTTCAACTTACCGTCAAATAGAGGCTGGTAGCCAACCCCAGTTACAACTAGCTGGTAGAAACCAGAACTGGTTACTGATGGCTTGCAACTGCATAAGGGCCGGTTTGTTTGACACGTGGCTCAGCTTTTGGCACTTTTTGTGGCGCTGGTGCCCAACGTTCTCACTAGCTGATCATCCATGTGTGTCGGTGCGTAGTATATCATGACTTGAATTAAAGACCAGAGCTATCCTGCATGATGAACCGTTACTTCTGGACAAACTGACCACTTCTTGGTCATCAACCATCATGGCTAGCAGTTGCAATTCTCCCCCCATTACAACATAATGAAACCATGATTATCACCTACTTGGATGTCCGACCGGATCCTAACTGGCAACATTCATCCATGTTTGTGGGGGTTCGTTCAGCTACCTTACAGGGTCGACCATGGCTTCACTAAACCTGGGCACTGCACATCCCCCCGTATGATCCCTTTCCATTGCCATCAACTAGCAATTATACTTCTGCCCCAACGAAACAGAATCAAACCATTCTCATGAGCCCCTATGATCCCCTATGATTCCCTATGATCATCCCCTATGATTCCCCATGATTCCCTATGATGCCGCAATGATGCCCTACTATTGCCATCAACCAGCTTGCAGGGGTTTCCTGTTAGGCCGCTCCCCCAGACATCATCGAGCTGATGTTGTCATCTCCCGCGGCTGCAGAAGCGGCAAAGGCGTGGCCCCGGGGTGGCGAGGGTGGTGCGAACCCATGGAGGCACAGCTGATGGTTGAGGCTGGTTGATGGATCATGACAAGGTATTATCGCTAGTTCGACTTCCAGTTTACTCATCGTGACTGGTTGGTGGCTTCATTTTTTTAATGTTCCCTAAAGCAATTAGTAACAAATGGTTGGTTGACAAGCATATATTTCATAGGGGTTAAAACCAGCAACCAGGCTAGCATTTGGTGCATGGTGCTTGAGGGAACCAAGAACACGTGTCCCAGGGTTGGTTACGTGGCTGCTGCAGACCCATCTGAATTGCGTGGTTGTTCCCGGGCGGTCGCGGGGAAGCTTGAGGAGGTCGTAGCAATGGACCGGCTCACCTACCCCAATGTATCGCACGAACATGGCAGGTACACGGCTGTTGTGGGAATATCCGATCAACGAGTGCTCAGTTTGTAGAAGATCGTGCATTCTTTTTTGATCCCTTGCCCCCTTATCGCATTCTGTTGAGGCCCAGTCTTTCTTCTGTTGGGGGCAGTTCTGCCAGCTGACCCTCCCTACGCTTCCAGTTGCAAGCCAATAGTAGCTGCTGTGACCAGTTCTGGTTCCTACCAGCTGCAACTGCGGTACCTACAAAACTTTATGGTAACTGGAAACATAGGGTTGATGTTCGTAAATCTGGGAGGATATTTTTCCAAATGTCCATGGAGTATCTGGGGTCTGTGCCCTGTGTTTGCTTTAGTGCTGTGAGCCAAGCTGCATCATGCGCTTGGTCGACCACGCGCTGCGCGCGAGGCACGCGTGCGTCATCAGACGGCTGCAGATGTTGCAGAGGCGAATCATCCTGTCACTGGGCGCTTGCTTCCAGGGGTAGTTTCACCAGGTGAGATAATCATCCTTCCAAGGCAGCCTGAGATTTCACAGCCTTCTTAGCAGTAAAAAACTTGTGTTCCTGGCTACTAAACATTGATTTCAGCATCACACATCATCCTTATTGATTAAATTAAATGTCCAGAATTGTTAGTAGATCCGAATCATTCATTGGCTCCAAAATTTATAACTTAATTATTCACATTCACCGACTCTATAGTTGTAACCTATGTGACCTCCTACCTTACATCCAATAATGAATATCCAATGATATATAATCTATAGTTACAACTTATGTCATTTCATCATTTGACCACTTGTTATACCTTACATCATTTTCCAATAATCAGTATCCAATAACATAATTCTGATACATCATAATTCATGACATAATTATGTTATCCATGTATCAATTGTCATTTCCAATATGAAGTCCTGGTTCCTTATCACATGCGCATCCGTGCGCCAGGCCCTGGGCTTGCCGGAGGACTTAGTGCAACGGCTGAGGAGCTTAGAGAGGCGGAGAGATGCAACCAGCGTCACACCAGCCGTGGGAACCCCGTGGTGGTACCGTCCAGCTGTTCAGTTTACTGTTTGTTACAGGGACTTTACCATTTTTCATAGGAAATCACAGTTTATAATTGCTGTTTACTGTTTATTACAGGATTTTTGCCATTTTTGTTAGGAAATCATGGTTTATGCTGACCATTGCCTACCATACAGCCTCTCAATTTACCACTTTTTTAGTAGGAAATCATCCTTTAGATTAAACCATTTGTGATATTAAACCATCGACCATCCATTGTTGGGGCTCCCGATGACTTCAGAAAGCCCTACATGCTGTGACACAAGCGTCCCATGGGCGCCGTCGGTGAAGATCACTTGGACACTGGTCATGTGAACAGCGGTCCCAACTGAGCCACAGCCTGTGGTGCTCCTAAAGAAGTGTAGTCGAACATTGCAGGAGGAGAAGCATCCAGGGTACTATGCCATAGATGTACATACCTCGTTATGGAGCGAATGATTTGTTTGCTTGCTTTGCAAATGCATGTATATATATATATATATCTAAATATATAGAAAGATATTATGATGCATTAGTCATATGTAAAGATAAACATATACTCATATAGACCCATCAGTGATGTTTGCGTTCATTTGTCTCTCTCACACACATGGTGTGTATGTCTGTATTGATATATCTTTTTGGTACTGGTATTTCTTCATAGATTTGATTAATGTTGGTTTCTGATTAGTGTAACCCCCCCTAGTTAGTAATGAAAATAGGCATGAAACCAACAGGTAGATACGAGCATCAGAAACCAACATTACACGTATCATGTTCCAATATCATTAATCATTGTTTTCCTTACTATTGCTGGTCATAAATCCCCATTAGTTGGTTGCTTAACCTATCAGTCCAGATCGAACCAAATCCCCATGTGATTCCCAGCCTGGCTAAATGCCTCACCCTGCGTTCCGCAGGTCGGTTCCAGACGCGCCAGGGAAGCTTCGATGCCCCACGTGCAACGATGAGGAGCGCGGGATGGGAGCGCCTCATGCGCTTCAGGGGTGGATGGGAGCGCCTGAGATCTGGGGCAAACCTACCAGTGGTGGGGCAGAACCCTTCAGATATAGGATACAAATGATATATCATGTTGATAGTAGGGGATCCTCAGATAGTAGGGGATATGTCATGTTGATATATCATATTGTGGTGGGGACATCCAAGTAGGGGATCCTCAGATATTGTAGGATAACCCTGGCTCTACCTGGTTTGAACTCACAGTGTCAGATGTGGCTTGGTGGCTCTTGGACTGTCGCAGGTGATGAAGCGAAATCAGTTGATTAAGCTACGTCGGGAGCTAAGGTGAGCGTAGCAGGGCACTGGGAACTTAGCACCGGGGCACCCAGCTTTTGGCTAAGGGGAATTGAGACTTGGGTCAACTAGCAACTATAGTTTGGGGAGCCTATAGTTAACTATACTATACAGGCAACTACTTGTGAGGTGGCAAATCATCACCTGGTAGTGTTTTCACATTGGATCAGGTTCCTAATTGCCATGTTTTAGGACTTTTTGTATGTAAACAATACGTTAGTGACTTCATTGGCACATGAGTATACACAGTATACATGAGAGCCAATACACCAAAATCAAGTGGTTGATTTCTTCGTATGAAATGCAGACTCCAAAGGCAGTGAAAGAGGCAGCTTGTGTTTTAATTATATGTGTTTTTTGATTTTTGTTCTACCAAATTTCGGGGAGTTCTAGTCGCATATGAGTTCATAGTAGCAGTCCTCAGTCCTCATATTCATCCTTGACTTGAACATATCTGACCCAAACTGTTCGGCGACACCTACGTTCGCTCAGGTGAACGTGTCGATGCCGGGGAGGAGGAGAACCCCTTGGTGCGAAACTTCTTTGTAGGAGAACCTAGAAGATCTCGCGCTGGGGAGTCATTCGGAGCAAGGGGTACTGTCCTACCCTTTTAGAAGGGTAGCAAGACAGGAGCTACCAGGAGTGGCCAGTCACCAAGTGGTGATCCTGATCGAGTAGTCTTTGTTGTTCGAGCTCCATTGCTAAGCCATGCCAGTATGGCCTTCGAGATCTGAAAGACAACGTTGATCATATAAACGTATCGACACCCTTCAATCCAAGAACCGGCGAGTCGAAATGATCTGTTTTCATTTATAGTTATTTAGTCATTCAATACTATAATTGGCAGTGGGTCAAAACCCTTGTTTTGTTGGTGGAAATCCCCCAGCTTAGTTGGTTGATCAATATTGATCCATAGCCAATTAGTTCATTTATAGTTCTTTAGTCATTCGATACTATAGTTATAGTTTGTTTTCACTTAGTTATTTAGTCATTCAATACTAATTAGTTCCTGAATTGGAGTTCTCAGCATCATTCACCCAGCATTCCACCAATGACGGCACCACGAACGCAGCTGCATCGAGGCGGACCGTGCCGCGTGCAACCGGCTGGAGGCATCTGTGGCCCTGCACCGCGCTGCCAATTGCCACAACTTTCGACAGGTGCAGAGGGGAGATGTTAAGTTGGATGGTTACAATGGTTAACAACTAGGGGATAACAACTAGCAACTATAGGGGATATACCGTGATATACCAGCTATGTATGGCTATAGGTCAATATTAATCAAGCAATGGTTTAACTAGCAATTCCAGGGGAGATATACCAACTATATGGCTATGGGTCAAGCAGTTAATCAACCAACTCATGGGGAAAAATCACCAACAATGGAAAACAGCCTGGTTAGTGATGGGGAACCAGGGGTAGGGTGTTTTGACCCACAGCCATTAATATGGTTACTCTTACTGATAGTAGCTGTTATAAGAAATGGTAAGAGTGGTTTGGAAATGGTTATGTTTTTGATGTGATTGTTAGTCGGATGGTAAGAATGGTTGGGTATGGTGAGGAATTGTTATTTTTTTGATTGGATAGCTAGTTGGTTAGTTGGTTTGTGGCTCAATACGCTTAGTTCGTTGATAAGTCAATAGCTAAGGGCTAGTTATGGTCAGTTGGATTCGCATCTCCCTTTGGTTCATCATCTTGAGTTGAGTAGCTCAGATGGAAGATTGAGCGGGGAGATTGCGACAATGCTACCTGGTTACATACTGCTCACTGCGTTTCATAATGCTATACAACAATTTTGGTGGTGTCTAAGGGTCAGCAACGGTGTTAACGGTTGGCTCATCATTTGACTGTTATGATTGGTTTGTATTGGGTAAATATGAAAGCCGGCCACTTCCTGTTGCTTGCTGGTTAAAATGGTTGCTGTTCAGAATTCACTGAGGATATCACCAACGAGAAGCGAGCAAAGGTTATTGCCAGAACAGGCTTCTCGTGGATAATTGTTTACAGCAAACGATGAGAGCTTAAGCAAGCCAGTTTTGTGGCAAACCATTAACTGATTGATGATTTCACAAGCTGGTCGAACAGGCATGTCACCAACAGGAAGGACATCCCCATCACCTGTTCATCAACCATATGGTTGTGAGTACCCCTGCTGTAGCATCATTCACCTCAGCAAGTATTCCAACTATGATTGTTGTTGAAAGTATTCCCAGTTCACCATTCCTACCTATCATTATTCACTATTGGTGTCTATCAGCCATTATTCACCAGTACTACTAACCATTCAATACCCGTTGATGCTTGACCCAGCTCACCACATGCCACCACTCCGGGGTGGTGCGGCGACAGGAGGTCTCAGAGACCATGGCCGTGATCGACGCTTTGGAGGAGGTGATTTTGGATGCGCAGGCGGGGACCGATGCGCAGGAGGAGATGGTGTGCAGGTGAATGATGGTGCTTGAGCCACTTCATGATGCGAAGCATGATGCGAAGCATGATATGCTTAATGATATGCTTAATGATATGCTTAATGATATTTGGTTAATGACATGGTCGATGATATGCTTAATGATATGCTTAATGATATTTGGTTAATGACATGGTCGATGATATGCTTAATGATAGGCTTAATGATATGCTTAATGATATTTGGTTAATGACATGGTCGATGATATGCTTAATGATATGCTTAATGATATTTGGTCAATGACATGGTCGATGATATGCTCAATGATATGCTTAATGATATGCTTAATGATATTTGGTTAATGACATGGTCGATGATATGCTTAATGATATGCTTAATGATATTTGGTTAATGACATGGTCGATGATATGCTTAATGATATGCTTAATTATATGCTTGATGATATTTGGTTAATGACATGGTCGATGATATGCTTAATGATATGCTTTATGATATGCTTAATGACATGATCAATGATATGCTGGATGATATGCTTTATCATGGTTCTTGGTCTACAAGTGTGGGTAACAGTGGTCAATTTTGAGATATACCTATTGCTTTCCATTATTGTCGTTTTCAACCTGATGTAACGCTTACTTGTACTGTGATGAATCATCAATTTTGGTTCTAGTCTAGTCTTTACTTCTTTTATTCCCAGTACCATCATGAGTTTGCATGCAACCATCAGCCATCAATCATCCAATGTATGAACCACTCTCAACATCAACCACCAGCCCGATATTGACCATCTGGAAAAACTTCCACCCTCACCATCACCAAAATTCCAACCGCTATGTGACTCGCCATGTAATTCCCCCAAAAAATATATAACAATATACAAATAATCATCATCTAAATATCAATCAACCACATTAACCATCATCAATTTCAGCATCAACCACATTAACTTGAATGAAATCAATCAATCAATCAATTCAACATATCAATTAAATTAGTTCACCAATTAACCATCATTCACTTAACCATCACCACATTAACCACCAATTGAAGCATCAATCAACCACATTAACCATCATTAATTTCATTGAAGCATCAACCACATTAACTTGAAATTCATCAATCAATTCAACATATTAGATTAATTAACCAATTAACCATCATTCACTTCATTGAACCATCACCACATTAACCACCAATTGAAGCATCAATCACCCACATCAACCACCAGTTTTTCAGTATCAATTTCACCAGCGCGCCGTCAGCGTTCCCGTTGCAGGTTCCCCAGCTGCACGTCTTGGACCTCTGCTGCGGCAGCGGCCTCACCACTTGCGCCCTGGCGCTGCGCGGAGCGCTTCATGGCGTGGCCAAGGTGACGGCGGTGGATCGCCGGCCGCAGCGGGAAGTGCCGCATTTCGGGGAGGCGCTGGGGCGGGGCGCTGCAGCAGTTGGGATGGGTGGATTCCTGGTGGATTCCTGGTGGATTCCTGGTGGATTCCTGGTGGATTCCTGGTGGATATGGCTGTTGAGCTCTTGGAGGGCTCGATCAGTTTCACTCGGAGATGCCATCTAACAGGATGGCTCACAGAACTTGGTGGTCGCCTGTGGCTGTTGAATGTGACGTTGAATGTCGTTGACCCAGAGTTTCACCAGCACCACAGTGATTTCAGTGCTTGCTATCATGAATCATGCTGCTTAGTGGAAGCATCATCCGACGTGGTTTTTGATGGTGCAGTGGTGATTGTGGTTGTGCTGGTGGTGGTAGATGGGAGATTATGTATATAATGTTGTTCTTGCAGCATTCGGTGGAGATTTCTGACTTGCAGGACATAAATAGTCTGGATCTTCACGTTTGATCATTTGTTTTGCCTGCGAACCATTCAAGCTGATTGTACTGGGTACATAGTTGCAGGCTTAATTTGTGTGTTGACCTGGGGTAGTTAATTCACTTGTCCTTAAGATGGAGCCCACCTCGCAGCAAGGTGCAAGGAAGTTTGGAATGCTTGAGCATGACAGAGGACGGATAGTTTATAGCAGATCGATTATGATTGATTAATCAAACGAGAATGGCATAAACTCTAGTGATCAAACTGATTGTCAGATTGATGAATTCATTATTTATGATGCATCTATAATGATTGATTGGAAATAACTTGAAATCAGTAATAATCACATCAAACAATCACTGGGCACCAACTGTTGGTAAAGGATTTTACATCGCGACGCTTTGGCCAGGCAGGACTGACTCATGCGCAGTATCTTCGTGCTGACATGCTGAGTGCAGGTGAAGGGACGCGGGACCTGAAACGACCGGGGGTTCTGTTTCTGAGACGTGGAGGTGTTCGTTTGGGTCACGGCGGCACGCCATGACGATAACGGGACATCCAGCTCTTAATGAACTGCCGGCCGAACTGACTGCCAGTTCAATAGCTGATGATCTAGCAACAAAAATGGGAGGTTTATTGACCCAGATCTCCTCTTCGTTGCTTTGTAGTTGAGAGAAAAGATAGAACCAATGGTTAAACTCATCCAGAAACCTTTTTCTCCTCCCCGAACTCACACATGGGGTTCACCGGGTATCCGCGGTACCCCGAGATGGATACCTCTCGAGCTGGAGGATAGCATGGCTATTGAGGTGCCCATCCCATTTGGTTCGCAATTGTTGTTCAGATTTCCTTGTCCGAAGCAACAAAACCAACGATGATGGGAATTTCATAATAGGGAAACCATAGGTCTTTACAGGGAGACCATGGGATTTTCTATGGTTAACTATCCCTACAGGGGCTGGTCACCAACCCCAGTCACAACAAGCTGGTAGAAACCAGAACGAAACACCTACCATTTCGGAAACTGGAAGCATAGGGAATAAGAATCCCCATGCATTCTGCTTGTTTTTCTTCTTGTATATTGTTGAATTATCAAATTATGGCAAATAATTGTCACAAGAGTTCCTGTTTCATACTCAATAAACAACTTTGAAACACGGGACTTTGCTCATGAGTCCGACTCTTGACCGCCAGACTTCATGGGAACCTTGGAAGCTTTTCTCGCTGAGGCGGGATTGTGAGATTATGTCGTCCATGATTTTGTGGATGTTTCCGATGCCTTGTTTGCCGCAAAAAATACTGAATATCATAGAGGCTATACATACACTTATAAGTATTGGAACCAGTACTTGCTTGTGTAGCCATGAGGGAGGAACTTCTGCTTCCTGTGGAAAGCGATGGTGTGGACGTGGTGGTGAAAAATCTGGGACTGGTGTGGCTAAGGGTCAAAACCCTGTACCCCTTGTTCCCCTTTCATTAACCATTGTTTTCCCTTTATGATGGTTGGTTACTATACCTCATTATTGGTTGGTCAATATTGATCCATGGCCGTGTTGGTTTCACTTTAAATGGTGACCCAAGTACTTCTCTACCTGCAACATCGTCGCATTTTTGTTTGAAATCCTGAGAATCCAGAAGCCTTTGATCGTCATTCCGTCAGATCACTGGGGGATCTGGATGATGGTTCTGAACCTGTTTCCTTGTTAGCTACCCCTGAGATGTTTGTTTCACGTTGATAAGTCTATGCGTAGGGTAGTTGACACCAGTGACACCAGCCAGTGATGGTTGGTCAATTGCCCTCTAGGCCTCTCACTTCGTTTCAAGCAACCTTGTTTGTCAAAGTCGCTCGAAACACCAAACTTTGGACCGTGTTTCTGGTAAGTTTGTTGGTAACGACCCTTCACCACCCATCCACACGTTAGACGTGACACCAATGGCCATAGGGTCAGCAACGATCCGTAGGTGGCCCTGCCTGTGGTTGTGCTGGGCATGCACTGCTGCGGGGTGCGGAGACATGGGACGGAGACATGGGGTGATTCTTGTCAGACCCATTGGGTTATAGATGGTGTGCCCACTGAACAACTCAGTATACTATGCTTCCAGCTACCACTATATATAGTGGGGAACCAACCCCAAACAACGAACAACTGATTGTCGAATAAACCAGCTGGTCACCTACTGTACTATAATGGTAAATAGAAGCATAGGGTATGATCATTTTTGGTATGGACAGCAGTCCTGGATGAGCAAAAAGGTGCGACCAGTTGCCAAACTGGTGATGCCCGAAGAATGAAATGTTTGGTTGGTGCTAGCAGGCAACAAGTAACAATCATTAGCAACAAGGAACCGTTTCATTGTTAGGGCACCAACCAACCATTAGCAACACTCTTTGTGGTTCACTGCTGGACATTGCTGGACTGCCAAAGCAGCTGTTCAAAACGTGTTGTATTTCCGACCTCAACAAATCATTAACTTCAGAGCCCCAAAAGGACATGCCACAGTGACTGAGGTTGATGGTGGATGTGGTGGTGAAGTGCTTTTCTGAGTATGTCCGTTCCACCTGAGCTGCGCTAAAAACCTCCCATGAACTGTGAAGTAAGAACCAAGTCATAAGGAGCCTTCGCGTAAGCAAAAGCTGCAGCGGCGTAAGGCCGTGTAAGCAAGTTTGAGTGAAGTTGCTCCGCCTAAGCAACTCGGTAGATGTTGGTAGCCAATATTATTAGTGAGAACATCAAAAAAAACGTTGCGCGTAAGCAATTGCTGTGCAAATCACAAGGAAATCAGCAAAACATCCCTCGCGTAAGCTCTGCGTAAGCAATCTTGTTACACATGACCCCGCGTAAGCAAAACACACAGTCACGTAAGCAGTGCGTAAGCATGTGCGTAAGCAGTTCCTTACGACCTTGAAATCCATCAGAGTTTTCAGCATGGCTCACCTGGAATTAGTAACCAGCGATTGTGTTGGTTGAATTAACAGTAGTAGGTGAAGTTGCTGAGGTTGATGTGGTGTTCCACCTGAAATTATTAATTCAACGAATAGCGATAGTCGAAAGCAGCGGCTCATCCTCATGCTTGTCAAAACCATTCACCACTAAAAGGACTTGGTTCAACAAGATATTGAGCAACTTCGGGAACGCCGCCAACAGTAACGACCAATGTTTGGGAAGGGATTTCAGGCCCAGAAATCAGCAGAAAACGTGGGATGCTTCCAGGGGCTACACCACCAGGCTTATCATTTGGCCTTCAGTCGCCATCGGTTACCACCTGGCTGGTGGCTCTAGGGGTACCGGTGCACCCGGGTCACTCCTTTGCGGCCTTCCGTTGTTGGGTTCAAGTTGTTTGTTGTCCTTGGGACGAGAATTATTGAGAAGCGTCAACCGCGTCAACCACCCAGGGACCTTTTCACCGATTCGCTTTTGCTCATGAATCATTGTACATGTCATCAAGATAGATCGGATTACCATTCATACACTGAGAAACGATTGTTTCACTGGGTAACAAGATTGACATGGAACCAAATTCTTAGCCCAAATCCATCTACCTGTCATTGCCATGAGTGTACCATATGAGGTACAGCCCCTGACAAGACTTACATTCCGAGATTTCCCGAAGGGCTGGCGGAAACATGGCGAGCGGCAGATTGGTCGGAATGGTTTGCGGCATGCTGCTGATGGTGGTTTTAGGCCCGCGCAAGGGTCGCTGGTGGCATTCCTTGAAGATGAAAGGGTGGGGATAATAAGATGAATTGAGCAAAAAACATCGACGTGGTGATTAACTATGAATATTTGTCATTGAATAATTTCCTATGATGATATATCCAACCAACTAGTTAATCGTCGGATTGTGGTGACCCTTAGAATATGTAACGATCCTGATTGGGAAATCAATGACCTTGCAAGTATAGTAAGTAAGTATTGAGTTTAGTTTCAGATTGACCTATCCCTGAGGTGATTCAAAGCCTAGACAGCGTTGTACCTCATCAAAACCCGGGCCCACCCCAGACCAACTGATCGAAAAGGTGGAGCACGACTCATTTGTTTTTTCGTCGTCCGTCCAAATAGGTCATCCAACTGGTAAATTGTTCCCAAGTTATTGTGTTAGACCTTATCAACTAGTATTTCCTGTTGTGATTTACTACTTGTAACTGAGGTAACACTACCATTGCAAACAACATAGCACTTTGTTGGAAATGGTAAGAATGGTTATCAATATGTTGCAGAGTTTTACCATTGGAGAGCTACAAATTCTTAACTATGATGAACCTATCTATTCATAACCTCCATTGTATATCCTCAACCGCTATTGATGATCATCAATGGTTAACATTATAGGTCTTGCCATCAAAATAACTTAACGGAACCACTATAATGGTCCTCAACAACGATAATCAATTGATCACCATCAGTTATCTAGTAATCCAGTTCACAAGGGGTCTGTCACCATGATTCCCAATAACTGTTGCTTAGCCAGGAAGATAAGTGATGATCAATCAACCAATGTTAAGCGCATTCCAACGTTGGGTTCTCCCGCCTTGGATGCACAGGACAATGTGTGCTTTTCGCTTCTGTGTCCTTTGGTACCTCTCTGGCCGCTGGTGCCTATATCGCCTATAGCAAGTCGACGCTGGGCAGAGCCATTGGAAGGATGGGTTTGTCCATCGCCATGGTGGTACGAGCACCATAAGATCCATCCAGCTGTTCATAGTAGCCATTCTTAATAGGGAAAGCACCAGTACAAGTCATGAATTCGGGGGTTCAACAATGGTTGGTTTCCTAGAAAAAGATAAAACTCTTGGTGCCCCCACTGAAAGAAACCACCGTATGTTTGTTGTTCCTGGTGGATAGCGGTGTGGAACAATGCTGGTTCGTAGCGGCTTTAGTAGTCAGTGAAGGTTTATAATGATGGTAGGCAAGTGTGATTGATAATGGACTGTGACCAAGGATGATAGGTGCATGCGCACAACTTAATGGTGGGACCTTCAACCTTACCAAGTTATCTTCATTCTAGCCTGGAGGCACTATCAATGTTGGACAATCTGATGTGAATCTTCCGTTCATACACCAGAACTGGTCCACACCACAACTGGTCCACCACGGTGAACGAAGTCCGGGCTTGACCAGGGATGGTTCTAGCCCTGGCTGTTGGGCTTTCATGGTGCCAGCAGGGCAACTTTGTGCAACTCACCAGGCTTTTGCGGTGGCACAGCCATGAGTTCAACCGTTCAACGGTAGCACTGCGCCCCAGGAACGGCCTTGCCCAAAGTGACAGTGCTGTCTCCGACTTTCTTGGGATCCTCAGCTGAGAATGGCAGTGGCTAAAGGATTGCTGGTCACAATGGCAATTGGTAAGGCTAGGGGTCAATCTCAACCAGTGTTTGTTAACAGCCGTTATTAACAAGTGTTAACCATTATTATCAACCAATCCTTCCCAAAAAAGAAGAAGGTGAACACCCCAACAGCTCCGCACGTTTGGTCTTTCATGGTTCACCAGGGTGTGAGTGGCAACACGTGGACAGATATGATGGTGTTGCGGGTTTCCGTGGTGATCTGGTTGGTGGCTTGGTATGGTTGGTACGGTTGGTATGGTTGGTATGGTTGGTTGATTGACCATGCCCAGATATTTGGTATGGTTGGTGGATTGACCATGCCCCCCACAGAGCTTAGAATTCAGCCATTACGAGGTGTACAGGCTTTACTGCCTGTCGTATCTGAATGGCAAAAAGAATGCTTACAACCACCAACCGTCATATTCCTTACATATTCTCTATTGCAACCAACCATCATTACATTGCCTAATTCTCGTTGGTTATTATCCCTACAGTTAACCATAATTCAACACCAACCAATGATCGTTTCATCGTTGTGAATATGAGTCCAGCTGGGTGCAGCGTCCAGGACCGCCCGACAGTTGCAGAAGGTGGGCCGGTTGGGGATTCCGATCCATTTTTTTTTTCTTTTCCAGTCAACCGGTTGAACTTTTCAAGAAGTGTAGCATGTATACCCGTTGGTTGTCCCCAAGCCGGCAGCTCAAAATCTTAGGATTTTTTGTAGGTCAGCCAGGATAAATGGTAGATTTTCAATGCAGCCAGCTTAGTGTACTAGAGTGGATTGGCAACAGCTCCTGTTCAGCCACCACTCTGAGAGCATCCAGTGGGCTTCACTTTACCATCACTAGCTGGTGGGAAGGGAGCGGGCGATTTGGAGCCAGGGGTATCCCAGCTGACCCCCTTAAAAGGGAATCGGTTTGGAGGGCAGTGGCCACTAACCGAGTGGATCCTAATGGTAGTCATGTGTAGTCATGAACTGTCAACAACAAGCATTTGCAGTTGATCATCATGAACCATCATTGATTATCGATAATTATCATTCATCATTCATCATTCATCATTCATCATTCATGAATCATCAGTCATCAGTCATCAGTCATCACTCATTCATCATTCATTATTCATCATCATTCACCTTGAATTGATTTGCTATTGCTGCATGGTTATCAACCACATTATTCACCATCAAGCACCATCATAGCTTCTGTTCCAGTGCTACCTCGGGCAACCCTGTCACTCGAGAAGCGGGCGGATCCTTGAAGGACTGGGACGATGACTGGGACGATTACGACCACGGGGAGTGGAACAGATCGTGGGGTTGGCTTCGTTACGCGAAGCTTGGCGAAGCGTTTCACGTGGGGTTCAAAACAGCACCATCTCGGTCGCCGGGTTTCAACTATCAGCCACCTTCAACACATTCAACTATTGATCATCACTAAGAACCAAATGCGTGTTCCATTGGTGTTGAACTTAACTTGTAGTCATGATCTACCCAGGCAGGGCATCTACAGAGGGTATCGTAGGTGGACAGCAACCTTGGAAATCTGAGGCTACAGATGGTTGGTGGATTCAAACATATTCAAACCATGAAAACAATAGGATATCCTACAGTTGGTATAATTTAGTATGACCCCACATTTGGTGGTGAATCAGCCTTTTTGCCTTGCAGTTTTGTTTTGGTGGCTTATTGTCTATAGTGTATACACATATCGATCTACCATTCATTTACCTGACGAGAATCGATTTGAAATATCTATCAACCAATCATCGAAACATCATGTAGCCCTTTGGCACCAGTGGCTATTCCAACCCTGTTGGGTCATAGTTGCAAATAGTTGCGATTCATCCAACTGTTGTCTATGAAGCCAATGCTCAACCTAGCGGCTGGCAGGACTTGTTCCAACAAGTCTGAGTGGTTGCTTGAACAACAAAAAGTCTCATTGCCAACAATAGTCAGAATTCATAAGCAACAATGACCTAAAAGTATCATAAGAAGCAACAACCCCCTATGATTGAATTTTTCCAACGATGAAATCAACGATTGAAGAACAGCAAGAACTTAAGCCATAACTGTGATAAAAAGTCATCAAAACGAACTTGTTGGTAGGTTACTGTTGCGCGGATTTCTTGTTTGGCTTGGTCAATTGGAGAAGGTTTATTTATCGGACATAGCTCAGCTAAAAATGCTTGACCATCCTATCAGGTGCTAAGGATCTGAATGATCCATTCTTTCAGGTTGGGAAGTTTTTTTTGGTCATCAGCTATCAGATGAAATGCATGAGAAGCAAAAGCGTTGAAAGATCAAAACCAGCGGAAATGCTGATCAAAAACACATTTGTTGAATGCGACGGTGTGCACACATAGATTAACCCAGCGTTGCAACCCAACAGCAGGTTCCAAGGTTCCAGGGTTCCAGGTTCCAGGGTTCCAGGTTCCAGGGTTCCAGGTTCCAGGGTTCCAGGTTCCAGGGTTCCAGGTTCCAGGTTCCAGGGTTCCAGGTTCCAGGGTTCCAGTCCGGTTTTTGGGCGGAGTAAAAAATCGCGCACCAGCCCCAACCCCAGAGATTGAAACCCAACAGGTATGCTGTTGGGAATTTCATGGGTTTGCAGCAAAAAAACATGGTTCCCTACCTGCCAGGTGAGGGTCGTTAGATTGTATTGGAATGTGCTGGTGAGGATCAAACGAGACAAATTTTTTTTTTTCTACAATCTGTGGCTTCTCCCTGTGTCACGGGTATATACTCCCAAGGTCTGAAGACAGACCCATTTCCAGGGTCTAGATGCTAAGTGTGATTCACATAAATGGCTGGCTCATGTGAACTGAGACTTTTGTAATGTATAAGTGAGACTTTGGATTGACATCATGCCAGGTCCTGCGCCAATGGCTCAAGGAAATCAATGGTGATAATCACATAGATTCAAATAGATAGACTAAGATATGAACAGGATACTATCAACAAGTGGCACATCAGAAACATTCATTGGTTCAACCTCCACAGCCCTGCTGCCCTTTCCCAATGGCCGGCCGGCCTATGGCACGAGGAGATTTTTCAGCAGCGTGCTGACTGGTGGTTGCATCACCCGAATGGTATTCCCAAGCCCAACCACTGCCATGGTTTAGCTTGTTCATTGTGACCACAATTTGTTTCTGCAGGCGTGGTATGATACATCATGGATTTATCTTTTAAAGGTTTCGGGGATTGAGGCAGTGGTAAACAGGGATGAGATTAGATACCATTGGGCATCTATGGAACACTGCCTACAAGCCCTGCTTGTCGCATTCTTCTCGGGCTTTAGATCTTGCCAACTCACGGTCTCCACCACTGCTGGCCATCACTTGAACATAGACACGGCTGTACACTCTATGGCGAGTTGGTGGCAACAACTCCTTTGGGGCCTGCAGGGACCAGAAATGTTGGAGGTGGTATGCATGGAAAACCTGAGGATTTGCAAACTGATTGGTAACCACAAAAAGGTATTCAAAAATCTTTTAAACCTACAGAGGTGACCCAACATTGTTTCAATATCTTGGGAATGACCTGGAACACAACCTTCCAAACCTAAGTGGTGACCCATTAGTTGATAACTCCCGCACCTTGTCTTTCTTGGTAGATGTCTTGCTCTTTGCCTTTGCTTTGCTCTTTGCCTTCGCTTTGCTCTTTGCTTTGGGTTTCTCTGGTGACTTGCTCTTTGCTTTGGGTTTCGCTGGTGCCTTGCTCGTTGCTTTGGGTTTTGCTGCTGTCTTGCTCTTTGCCTTGGGTTTTGCTGCTGTCTTGCTCTTTGCCTTGGGCTTTGCTGCTGCCTTGCTGCTCTTTGCTTTGGGCTTTGCTGCTGCCTTGCAACTTGCTGCCAAAGTCGGGTCTCCTGCACCGGAATCACCACCAGCATCATCACCAGCATCATCTTCATCAAGCAGGTCGATGGGTGAGCTTGGCGACGCAATGCTTTCAGGGCTTTGAATGGCATCCTTGCAGGCCACAAGGTTGACAAGGCGTGAAACAAAAACAGTAAGATCTTTTGATTTTGTTATTTCCAAAGATGAAGATTTGTTTTGCTTTGTCCATGGTTCATCACATGAAAAGTTAAAAACATTTTCACAAAAACCCTGTCCTCGGTAACCATTCCCTTTGGGCAGTCAGCAGGTGTGCCAGCATCAGAGTCAGCAGCAATGTCCTGGAGAAGTGGAATCAAAAAGTCAAAACAACTAAAACCAAAAAACCTTAGAAAAAAACAAATATCAGATTTTTTGTGAGTCAAAACAAATAAAACTGAAACAAAAAATCTTACATATTGATCCTGTCCTTGGAAGGGCTTGTGTCCAGGTAGCCTCCAACGTGCGCATTGTCAACCACGGTGTCCTGAAGGGATGGAAGCCAAAAGTCATCAACATCAACCACTGAAATTCGATGGAAACCTATTGGATGGAAACTGCCAGAAAAGTGTAATGACCAGGAAAGGTTAATGACCCGGAACATTAGATCCAGCTATATAGTTGTTAATGGTAAAAAAACAATCACATTCGTTTGCAGGACCTGTCCTCGAGAGTGTCAGTGTCCATTGGCTCAGGCGCAGCATCAGGCACAATGTCCTGAAGGGATGCAAACCAAGCACAATGACAAACAGTACACAGTTTTTAGTAAGCAGCAGGGGTTTGCTAAACGCAGGGAATTAACCAGTAATCAAAACCATATAACACCTTTTGTTTGACCCTGTCCTTGGCAGGGCTTTCGTTCCCACCCACTTCCTCGGAGTCCATCTCCACATGTGGATGTGCAGCCGCTGGCTCCTGAAGGGGGCTGAAAAATTTGTTTTTACAATGAATTGTTATGATTAACAAAATTTAGAAAAATAGACCCCAAACATATTTCTAGATTCTGTCCTCCCAAAAAAGCAGATCATCACCAGTGAGCTGAAAGTGCTCATCCCACAACTGGGCCACCTTCCTCCACTGGTTCCTCTGCTCCTTGGGGTCCTTCTCCCATGGTGAATGTAGAGATGCTGTATCGCCATCAAATAGAGAAGACATTCCATCGCCCATCCGCATAGGGTCCTCCAGGGAGGCCCCAACAAATTTGGATGAATATGGATTAACAGCTAAACAAAATCAAACAAAAAGAGAAAAAACAGAAACACATAACAATTGAAACCACCAGTCCATAGATCCAGGGGATGCAGACTCACCCAGAATCAAAGTCTTCGCATGGTGCCGCGCTTCATCTTCAAACCATGCACTTGGCCTCAAGGTAGCCAGGGAATGGTCAGTCCACTCGAAGGTGCCATTGGCAAGCTGGTTCTGAACTTCAAGAGCTTCTTGAACAATTGCATGGCCCTGAGATTCAGCGGTTGTCGCAATGATATAGTTGTCCAAGATAAACTGGAGCTCCTGTACACATGAAATGATAGATCCAGGAGCTCCAGTTTACCTGACATTGTGATAGAATATAATTACATCTTATGATGTTATCAACTGCATTAACACATGAAACAACAAATTATATGAAAGACATGATATGTGAACACTTTGAAAAATGAAGTGCAAAACACATTGAATATGTAAAAGACACCATGATGTCTAAAATTCAATGTTTGAAGCAACCAGAACAACAACAGCAACAACAACAACAACAAAAAAACAACAACTAACAACATAACCAAAGACAACAACAGCAACAACAAGAACAACACGAATGGCCAACGACAAATGGGTCCTCATCACAGGCTGGCTCCAAGGGCTGCGAAGGTCTAGCATCCTCTTGAAAGAGACATCGGGGAGCATAACCAGGTCTATTGAAGTCGCCATACCGATGAGCACGGATTGCCTGGCAGGGTTGAAAAATGCCAATGGTCCAATTAGTGAGCCCCTAAATTCATTTTAATGTCCAGTGCTAGCCAGTCTATGTAGAAACCGGTCAGGGCATAGTGAAAATTTGCCACTATCAATTGCCAACGCCTAAGGCCTAGGGATGCAAGCAGCATTCTTGTACCCAACATGATCACTTCTAGCATCACAAACTAGAAAAAAGTTTCATCCATCAGAAAAATGAAGTCACTTTCAAGCACCCCATTAAGATCATGGTCAGGCACTATGACTTATGATGTTTTTCATACCCTCCTGCCTTGGCCAAAGAAAGAGGTGCATCCTCCGGATGCATGGCAGTTTCCATGTAGCCATCCTCCACGGCCACGGTGTCCAGGGCCAAATCATCACCTCAGGATATGATGCCAGGTCTAATGGTGACAAATGAAAGGTGATTAACGAAAAAAAGTTCAGTCAGAATAAAAAGTTGATGTAAAACAGACCCAAGTCACTGCTGTTGCTACCAATGCTTTCCACTTCACCATCAGGGCCATCAGCATGCTTTCTTTTTCCACTTCGGCGACCAGACTCCTCAAGGTTTGTGGTTTGGAGTACCATTATTGGTTTAAGCCCTTTGAAATCAACATGGCAGTTTCAAACCCTATGGAATGGAAATGTGATAATTTTCAGAAAAAATGTTTGTCTCCTTGGTCTTTGATGTCTTTTCTTTCTTCTGGGAATCCTTCCTGTGCGATGTCTTCTTCTTTTCTTTCTTGTCTTTCTTCTGCTTCCTGCCAGATGCTTTGCCATCCTCTTCATCCTCATCGTCATCTCCATCATCTCCACCGATTGCCTCAGCAAACTCGTCAAAGGCATCTTCATACTTTGATTTCTTTGCAGATGGCTTTTTCATCGGTTTTTCCTCAGCAACATCTGGCACTGGCTCTTTGGTTTTGTTTTTCTTCCTGGTCAGTTTCTCTTCATCCTCTTCTTGCACAGACTTGGCCCTCTCTCCACTTTTCTCATCAGAAGAACTGGCCAGTTCGCAGCGCTCGAACAAAGAAGTTTTTTGTCCTGAAAAGTTCAGCTGCGCATGAATGGCCATTGATTGGTAAGCTTAGTCTTGAAATGATGTTTAGGTGTCATATGATAACTTATTATCCCACAATCATTATTTTGATGATATCTATTTTCCCAATGGTTAGTAGTTCATTATTTATCGTGGTAGAACCCCTGACTGCAATCAGATTTAGCATGGGTCATGGGGGCTCATGGATGCTCATGCAGTGAACCAACCCAGCAATCGTTGAAACGCACTTGAAGCCAAGCTGCTGGCAGGACCATCCTTCGCAGCAGCTACCGAAGACGAGGCAGACGCCTGTCTCTTCACAGCTGGTTTCGGCTCTGGTCGGGTCATGGTCTCCAAAACATCTTGGTAGTCACCTCAAGAAAATGAAGTGGCATTCAGATTGTGTCACAGGTTCCATTGGATTACCTCAAAAAGACATGAGGGAAAAATCTATTAGATTGAGAAAAGTCACTGATATCGAACTTTGGGATGTGCTGCGACATGGCTTCTCCAGGAAACCGTTGGTGGGCAACAAAGATCCTTGAGCAACAAAGATCTCACACCTGTGGGCATCGAAGGAATGCTATCCCTTGGTGGAAATGGGGAGGAGAAAGCCTGAATACAGCCAATCAGTCATACTATAATCCCATGTTTTTACCATGTTTTCATTCTCCCGTTTTCCTTCATGTGGCAGATTGGCTTGCCTGTTTTGACATGCTGCGACACAGATCTAGGTTTCCTACGCTGGGTGATCACACCCAGTTCTCCGAGATCAAGCTGTGCTTGACTACCGCTAGCACTGTTTACAGTGCTACCCCTCGAGATTTCATCACCAAGCTGCACTCTTGGCAATTGATGATGGCCACCCCAATGAAGCATAGCAATTGAAACAAAACATCCAAACAGTTCGATATTTGTTGGGCTATATTGCCAGTGTCAGTGTGATGCCATGGTGGTACTGTTCATGATTATTTCCAATTTGTTTGGCTGATAAGTGGTTCGCTCCAAAGTCTTGATTCACTCCTTGGTTCACTCCTTGGTTCACTCCATGGCAATCACTGGAGATGGCCTAAAACAATTGGTACAGCTCATCAGCCTTACACTCCAGGGCACCCTTCAGCATTGCCACAGGCCGGATGGGCACGAGCTCGAGGCCAGGCTGCAGCCTGGTCAGTGGGTAAGGGAAGGAATTGGCAAACAATCCATCACCATGGAGGGAAAGGATTGCGACACCATGTGAAACAATGGCAAGACATCATGGAGAAAAATTCATGCCGCAATTAGTGGACCATACATATCAATAAACTACGGTGATTGCAACACATCGGAATGAAGTGATACCAGTATTGCAAACATGAAGAAATTGCCAACATTTAATCAGCAATTCCAACATCATGAAGTGATGCAGCTAGATAAAACCATCGAGAACAATCACAACCCATGTCAAAATGACCATAATAGAGAATCACAGGCCATCGTGAGGAATGATAGTAATTATATCATCTAACTTTGTTTGTTATTTAGTGGCAAGGGAAACTATTATGATGGTTTGCAAGGATACCCCTAACCTGTACTAGGAACATGTTATTTTTTTTTGCAAACCCAGCCTCATCCTCCAAACGATCCTGAGATTCTGGTTGGAACGCACTTTGCTCAGGCACAGCTTCGCAGCAAAGGTCGTTGCGCTCGCAGTGGCCTGGCAAGAATCAACTGGAACGGGGAGGCTGGATGACCTTATGAGGGTGGATGGTGGATGATGGTTCATAGTGATTAGTTATAACATAGTGATTGGGATGATGGTGGATGATGGTGGATGGTGGATGATAGTGATTGGGATTAGATTGGATGATAGTGATTCATAGCTCAATAACCCTTAATTTCACTGAACAAACCATTTGTTGTTGTTCACCACCTATCCAAAACATTCATTTGTGGTTGATGTTACTCATACTCATTGATGAAATGTAGATTATTGCACGAATAGCTCACCAGGTTCCCACTTACCATGTTGCTAGGGTCCATACAATCCACCTTGTCAATTCTTAAAGAATGAGTCCTTACGTTCTTTGATGAACCATGGCCTTCTTCTTCTTGGACTCCTTCGGAGGATCCAGAGCAAAGCAGACAGGCTTCTCGCTGCGGAAGAGCACGGAACCATTGTCCTGCTTGTCTGCGATGTGTGTAGTGACCTTGACATTGAGTTCCCCCAAGTTCTGCAAGATCTTGGTCATCTCCTTGAGGGTGATCACCTGGCAGTGTTGAGACATTTGATCCATTTAAAAAAAATGCATTCCATTGAAAGTTATTTCAAAAAAATATCAAAATTTACAGGCTAAATTGCAACACCCAATGAAATTTTTAAAACTGCAGGCAGAACACAAACCAATTTCCAAGCCAAGTGACTTTTCCAAAGACATCACATGTCCGAACATGGTCAGCGAGTCGCTTGTCGGCCTCCAAAATCACCAAGTCAGCATCGGAAGCAAGCTTGTAGCTGATCCAACGGCCACCAGCATCGGACATTATGTCCGTTGCTTCTGGCCGCCCGCGAACTCACCGCTGCCAAAGCCGAACAGCTCTACAGCTCCAACCTCCATGGAATTGTTCTTCTTGGAGATCTTCTCTTCCAGGCCCAAGAACAAGGTTTCCTCCGACACGTCGTACACCAAGCGGAAGTTTCCGCACGGAAGCACCAGCTTGAATTGGACAACAAAATATGTTTGACATGAAATTGAAGCTGATTGTCAAATAAAGAAACAACTGATTGCCAGAAAAAAGAAAGGAACAAATTAAAATTTACAACAGAAAATATGTTCAAAGCCAAGCAAGGGTCTTGTCAGCCATGTTTGCCTCATGGTCCAAAGATTTCACTGATGCCTCCACCTTCGGCTTTTTGGCAGGGGCTTCCTCAGCTGGGCCATCAACTCTGTCAGCTCCACGCTTCACCCCATGGGGGTTGTACTTCTTGTTGTGGGCATCCAACAAAGCTTTCAGCTCGCCAGCGAAGAGGTGCTCCTCCTTGGCCCAGTAGTCCAGCAGCGACTGCTTGATGGCCAAAGCACCATTGGACAAAGCCACACACACCTGGTACTCCGGTGCACTCACCTCCTTGGACAGCTGCAACTCCTGGACCACGTTGTCAAACTGTGGAAACCCTGGCAGCTTCAGCGATCCAGCTCGAGCCATGCTGTATGCCCTTTGGTTCAGCGAGCTGGCACAGTAGTGGGTCTCAAAGTTGGTGTGGCAAGCAGTCGCGCAGGCAACCTTTCGTCCTGTCAAGGACATATTCAAAAATTCAAAAAAATGCATGACAATGAATCATTGGTCATTGTAATACCCCAAAAAAATTAACAAAACAATGAATCATAAAACGTTACTGTGAATACTTGCCTGCTGCTGATTGAATCAGCGCAAATGTTGCTGGCCATGAGTCGTAGCCCAGCAAGTCAATCATGGCCACGCCACCGGACGAAGAGGCTCCAACCAAAGAGTCCATCAGCCGGTCCACCAAGCTGATGCCACCAAGGTGCTGGCAGGGTGAAGCAAATCAAGTGAGTTTGAACAAAAAGTTTGAATGATTTCAAAATGCATTGATCAGTCTTTATTATGATTTAATCTCAAACCATGTTGTTTTTGATCGCCCATGCCTGCTTCAGCTCTTGCACCCGGGTGAGGCGAGCTTCCGATCCAAACTTGGAAGGCTTTTCAACCTTTCGCATCTCTGACCTGCATGCAAAGAAACATTTTTTTAGGTAACAGCTAGCAGCCTGCAATTGACCACTTGCTACTAGCTACCACCAAAACAGCTATTCGATACTGAAACTGATTTAGTCCCAACCCAAAACCAAAACTTGCATCTAGTTATTGATTGGTTAAGGAAAAAAACAAACTGAAGATCAGCAAAACTAACAGTGCACACAACAGGACACAAAACAAGTAAACCAAAACAACAAGTGGACAAGGCACCGTGGCAGCATGGAGACATTCTGAACCACTCCAGTTTTCCACAATTGGGAACGCCAGAATGCATTGCCCTTCTCATTCGCGGTCACCAGAAGCCCAGCATGGCACCCTTCTCGGACACCATAGACAGTGTTGGGGTCGAACACCACGGTGATGGGCTTGACCTAGATGGGGCCAAAACCAAACAATGTGTGTTAAAGAAAATGTTTGAACCCCACACCTTCAAAGAGCGATTGCTGGCCATCAAAGTCACCTGGAGGTTGTACCGAGAGTCCCTCAGCATGGCATCAAATGGGGAGACTCCTGTGGCATCGTCAGCCTTGTCATCATCTTGCTCATCATCGCTTCCTTCAACGTTTCGTGTGATAGCATGGAATTGAATAAGAAACAAAACGAATAAGACTGGTAAACAGAACTTATTATAACATTTGATTGTTAAACCTTAAACATAATAAATTCTAAAATTATGATGATTAGCGCCAAGTCCTTGTTGTTTCTTCACGTCGGGATCATCATCGTCTTCTTCGTCTTTGGCTTCACTCCTTTGTCCATGAATGGAGGGACAGAAAATCACATGTGTGATGCAACAACACCCCAACAGATTTGACTTAATGCTAGTTCCTAAGTTGGCACCCTGGAAAAAAACAACCAAAAGGAAATGAAAACAATGACTAATCAACAATAAGTAATTTGTTAAAGATTGTTTCTGCTATACAAAAGATCAAACGAAACAATGAATACATGAAATGAATTTAAGGCAATTGGCTTGGTTGGAGAGCCACGGAGATCAGCAGCTCGGTTTGGCATGAGGATCACAGCAGCTCCAGTCCGAGGAAATGAATGACATAGGGCTGTGACCTGCTCGACAGTGAACGTGTGCTGCTTCGCTGACACCACTCCTGCTGGAACATAGTTGACCCAAGCCACCACCCGTTCAGCCTCTTGCCGGCGAATGCCTTGGCCAAATCCACTGAGGGTCGCTTGAAGCCATGGTTCAGAATTGGCCGAAAACACGGAGGGGACATCTTGATCCACTCCTCAGGGCGTTAATC
Source organism: Symbiodinium kawagutii (assembly GCA_009767595.1). Taxonomy (NCBI): domain Eukaryota; class Dinophyceae; order Suessiales; family Symbiodiniaceae; genus Symbiodinium; species Symbiodinium kawagutii. The sequence continues at coordinate 70,320 of VSDK01029500.1, read as the reverse complement.
TGGTTGGTGAGGGGGCTAATAGTTCATGATTATCACCAAATAGTTTCTATTTCAACTGTCGCAGGCAAAAAATAATAACACTAATTGGTTTGATGTTGAAGGTAGGCCCCAAAGACATGATAATCAGGTGGGTATCCATTAGTGGATGTGGGTGTGAAGAATGTGGTGGATATGGGTTGGAGGGACAGGGACCCAATGTCCTTGCAAAGACCTGGGCACCGACAAGTCCCACACTGGCACCAGCTCTTCGTTGTGGGTGGCAACGAGCTTCCACGCTGTCTCATGCATTTTCTTCAGGGTATGATCTCAAACAACATCAAAACTCAGTTGGCTAAAAATGATGATGATAACAACAGCAAAAACATAATGATGATAATTATAGAGATGATAACCTAAGATAAGGGATGATTGATCATTCTACATTATCATCAACATATACTTTAAGCATCTATTATCAAAAAATATGTGTCAACATCATCATATTCAATATATTTATCAACATATCAGATTGGACCCAATCTCCTCGAGGCTGTGGACCAGCACGCTTCGAGCTCGTTGGCTGCTGACTTCGGAGGCCGCGAGATGCTTGTCATGAAGCACTGTGTCATTGGCCAATGACGTAGTGAAAAGATTCCACGCAGCCTGCAAGCTAGATCGACGAGCATTTGCCACATTGCTTTGAGCTGATGCCACCAGATCGTCCGTTTGCTTTCCACTTGCTTCTTGAACGAAAGCTAGCTTTTTGAAGTCAAACTCAGGGTCTTTCCCTTTCCTGGTTTGAACCCAATTCAAAACAAGGTCAGGCTGAAACAGAATAAAACTGAAACATTGTTTGAACCCATCACAGCTTGAAACAGAATAAAACTGGTTGTTGCTAAAAATCAAAATCCAAGTGTCACCTGGACCTTCAGCTCGTTGTCCAGGGCCCTAAGTGGCAGCCACTGATTGGAGGGACTTGGCATGAAGTGAGTGGGTGAGCGGAGGGCCCTGAGTTCAATGTGGACACATGGCCATGTGAAGCATAGGTGAGAAGTAGCCATGGAATCATGGAATCAAACTTATTTGCCATTGCAAGGGATTTGACAACCCAAGTAATGTGCATACAATGTGCATACATGTGCATACAATGTGCATACATGTGCATACATGTGCATACATGTGCATACATGTGCATACATGTACATACTTCACCGTATGTTAAATAACATCTTAGGACCTAAGATCAAGTCATATGGTGACCGAATGACATTACAAAGGCTCAGACTCCCTGAGAGTTGCACCTTTACGGATTTAGTCCGCAACTTGAAGGTCCATGATGGTTGACAGTTGGACTAATAATTTGAGAATTGGGAATCCGTTAAAGAAATTTTGCCAATGAATGTGACTTTGCCAATGGGTTTGGGCAAACTGTTGTGGCTTAAAGGGATTTTGGTTTGGCGCTTTTTGTTACAAACAATGGACCATTCTAATTACTCTGATTATTGCAAAGTAGATTCTGAGATTCTGAGCATTAGGGTCTTTGTTACAAAGGGATTCTGAGGTCTGCCGTTCTTGTTGGAAATGGGTTCTGAGTACTGTGGTTTTTGCTGCAGGGGAATAATCCTTAATGTAGTTTTTGTTGATGGGATTATTATGTGTGATTAGTTGCAGCTGGATTCTGGGTACTGCGGTTTTTGTTGCAAGTGGATTCTGAGTGCTGCGGTTTTTGTTGCAGGTGGATTCTGAGTACTGCGGTTTTTGTTGCAGGTGGATTCTGAGTACTGCGGTGTTTGTTGCAAGTGGATTCTGAGTACTGCGGTTGTTTTTGCAAGTGGATTATGAGTACTGCGGTTTTTGTTGCAGGTGGATTCTGAGTACTGCGGTTTTTGTTGCAAGTGGATTCTGAGTACTGCGGTTTTTGTTGCAAGTGGATTCTGAGTACTGCGGTTTTTGTTGCAAGTGGATTCTGAGTACTGCGGTTTTTTGTTGCAAGTGGATTATGAGTACAGCGGTTTTTTTTGCAAGTGGGTTTGGAGTGATGTGTTTTTTCAATGAAAACCATGTATATTTGGAAGGCTATCTTCCAGCCCCAAAAGTGCAGCGGAATCTAGATTCCACTGTACAATTTCCAGGTTCTGGCTTATGTGGAAATTTTGGAGGGTTTTGGGGGCTTGGCCCTAGAGTTACCATCCATCCCCATACCTAGGGTTTTGTACAGCGGAATCTAGATTCCACTGCACATTTGGCCCAGATTTGGGGGTCTCCAAATGTGCATGCTTTTTTTTGGAAAAGCACATCCATTTGCAATTGAGGCTCCCAAGCTGCCACATGCGCTGGACATCATCGAGCGCCTTGCCTTTGCCCAGATGGCTTTCCAACTTCGGCCACACGTAGGTCATCAGGCAGCTGATTTGTAGCAGTTCAACCAGGGCTGGCTGATCTCGGATTGCCATTTTCTGACCAGGGTTTTGAGAAACAATCATGGATTAATACCCTTTCAAACAATAAAGACAATTTAATACATAGTGTGATTGTTAGTCAAACCCAGTCCAGCCTTCTGCTTGTTGGTGGAGCCCTTGCCAACCTTCCTGTCATAGTCTTGGACAGCACGTTGAGCCCAAAGCATCACTGCATCGTTGCTCACTGTCTGAAGGGTGGACAAACGCTGCTATATTTTGGAGAACATGGGGATTGGTTTGAGGTTTCCAACCATTATGATCTAGTTTTCCCACCAACCAGCCTGGATTTCCTTCCAGATGCCATCTTGGGACTCAAGCTCATTCCCTGGCACATAGTAGTCGCCCTCCAAGTTGTCCATGTTCAAAGCTGCCAGGGGCAATGGCACAGCGGTTGTGGGGCGACCACACATTTTAATTACAGGTTTACAGGTTTATGCAAAAAGCATTGGTCCATTCAAGGTGAAACTACATTGAGGTTGCCCACCACTTGTCATCCCAAAAAAGTTTTAAGTAACATGGCCTGCCAGCTCTGGTTTGGTGTCGTTGTACATCTCTTTCATCATGGTCCAGAGCCCATTGGGGCAGCGCAGCAAATTGTAGATCATCCGCTTGATGCCATCAGAAACTTTCCATGCCTTGGCCAGGAATGGTGAATGGGAAGGATGTGCATTGAAATCAGTATTATTAAGGGTTATTAAGTGGTTGGCTGACAATTCATAAAACAAAAAATGGAAAACAAAAGTTTTAGTTCTTCTGATGGTGCTATGTAGGAACCCGATGGCCACTGACTGATTTGTTGTAGTCTGCCACGCATGCAAAGAGAGCCTCTCTCAAAGACCAAGCCTTTCCCTTCCCAGATTGCTGGCGAAGCCGAACACTTTCCTTGAAGAGCAGCATCATGTCAAGCGCCGATGGCTTGAGCTTCTCGGCAGTGCGGTTGGCAAGGCCTGAAGTTGTGAGCAAACGATGAAATAGACAATGATGACATAATAATAGATGTGAGCAAACCAAGTAATGGACTAAAGAACCAAGAGAAAACACAAAGTGAGAACTGATAAAAACAAGTCACACAAAGATTCGTAGAGGAAGAACTCAGGGTTTTCATGCTTGTGGTAGTTGCACCGCACGAAACGAAAGGTTGCAAGCACACGGCACATCTCCTCATCCTTCTCGATTTCTTCAAGCTGCAGAACCTCAGTTGGTGCCACCCATAATTGGATTGATGATTGGATTGAAAACAGGTTAAGATTAATTGGGTTCAAAGAATGAACATGTTTACTACTAAGAGCTAAGGGGCCAATGAAAACATCATCCCCATGATGCTTTGGATCAGCAGTGCCTTTCCTTGGCCATCAACAAAGCCAACGCTGAAGGGGTGCACCTTGTAGACCGTTTTGTCCTCCAGGTTGGCAGTGAACTTCACGTCGATTGCTTCACGATGTGTCTCCAGTCCCTTCGTGAGAAAGGACTCGAAATGCATGCTGTATTGATGGTTCGAGGGCCACCTTCCAAGTGTCAGATGTTCAAAACATATGATGCTACTTGGATATTTTTTTAGAATGCCATGCAGCCTTCAACCCTTGATGGTCATAGATCACTATCAGAACCTTTAAATTTTAAACGTAATGCTGGCATTGGTTTCAAAACAAGCCTTCCCACAGCTCCATACTTCGCATTCTCGGAGAAATCAAAGGCCCAGGGGTCTAAGAAGAAGCTCTGCATGCTCCTTGAAGGAATGGCTTGCAGGGTAGTCTCGCAGGGCATATGCTTCTTCACAGCAGGCAAGTCGAAGATCTCCCGCATGCCCTTAGTTGTTGGCCATCCGAGCTGCATAAACCAAGATGCCATGAATAGTTTTACAATAACATCCACCAACCCATTCAATGTTATTCACTTACATCTCTTACATATTAAGTTTTACTAACTTGTCGTGGCAACCATGGCACTAATGTTCCAGCCAAGGAACATCTTCAAAAGACTTCTTTCCAGCATCATCACCGAAGGTTGTCCAAAGCCAGTTGCCCATGTTCTGCTTAGAAATGATCTGGAAGACAGGGGGGTATGAAGGATGAGCAAGAAGTGAACAGCATTAAACATTTTGTTTCCAAACAAGTTTGGCAACTGTTCCAGCCTCATCCTTCAAGTCCATGATCCGCTTTTGAATCGTAGATGCATTGCTTTCTTCCTCCTTGGGCAAATGAATGCTAAACCGTTTCCCAGAATACCCAGTCCCAAAATATTATATAGTAATACCCAAAACAAAAAATGTTGATCTATGATGCACAGAATCCTTCGGCTCCAGGAACTCTGTCTTCACTTCCTCACCAGAAGCCATTGCCAGGCGCGACAACGCTGGACCGGGGTTGGGAGACACGTGGATCTTGATGAGCCCAAAGCTTTCCATAGAGCTGGCACGTAGTTCACGTTGTGGAGAGCCAACGGCACCAAGTTTCCATGGATTTATCTTGTGGGTCATGTTGTGGAGAGGCACCCTAGCAAAAAAAATGGTTGTGGGGGAATGTTTCCAAGCAACCCTGCAAATCAGCATGCAACAGTTTTCCACCCACACCCCAATCAATGGTAACGGTGGAAAGTCACCCGCATGGTATGCAAAGTGTGGGGCTCCAAGTTGCCCAACACAATAGCCCCCCGCTGGACCCCAGTTTGTGGGACCAACAAAAAATGGAGTTGTGCACCAGGTTTCCTTGGCATTGCCCGGATCCCAGCCAATCGCTCCAAATAGCTAATTGCACGGCCATACTGAACATAGTTCTCTTTTAAGAACTCAGCAATCTCCAGCAGCACCTCTTTGCGTTCATCTTCCAAGTAGACAGCCACACCTCGCATGTATAAGTTGAGGGAGCAATCAAAAAGCAATAAACATCATCATAGAGTAACTGCAGCAGCTATGATGGGTATTTTGAAAGTAGATTGAAAAAACATCAAGAAGAATTAAAATCTAGAAGTTCAACCAAGGCTCTTGGGCAATCATTCCTGCCAATTCTTTGCAATGTATGCAAACAACGGTCTGCCAGCTGCCCTGGCCAAACAGCAATCACCGGTTGGCAAAGCTCATTGTCGCTCACAAAGGCCTTCACCATCAAGAACACATCATTCGGCGATGAGGCGCCAAACCTGGGTGGGATTCTGTTGGCCACTTCGGCAAGGAGGTGCTCTGGCATGCCTGGGCGAAAGAAAGGTCAGTCCTAACAGAAAAGTAGATTTTACAAATTAACAGAAAATAAACTACACAGAAAATGTTACCCAGAAAGTATCATGTTGCCTAGATACAGTCACGCCTGCAAAAGGTAAATGAATGAGGAATCTCTTTCAAATCAGACATCTTCCTTTTTCTGTAACCCCCAGACAGCGTTGAGTACTTCTCCAGTGTGTGTGTCCAGTTTCGCACATGGGTGATGTACTCCGCATGGAAGGTGATGCCAGTCTTTGCAAAGGTAGGCTTCAACCGATCATTCATCCAATTGACCATATCAGTTGGTGATTGCCTAGGCCCAAGAAACATAACATAGAAACAGAGAACCAGAAGGAAACCAAATAAACAAATAAACAAATATTCAATGAGGTCAAGGTGCATACTCTCATCTCCTTGACGAATCAGCTTGGATAGCATTCCAAAGAAAGCATCTTAGTGCAAATCAGGAGGAAGTGATTTCAAATACATTTTGAACCATGATCCATCACTAAATAGGAGGATTGTTCAAAACAAAAAATATGATGAAATCCAGAAAAGGGTCCAATATCCTCATGTGTGTGTCCAATCACGAGGTGTTCATGGGCAACAGTGGAGAAAGCTTTGGTGGAGCAAAGGTGGCAGCAATAGCGGCCAAGGATGGAGTTTCGGTATTCCTTCAAAGCTGCAAAGGTTACTTAAAAAGCATGAAGAGCCAAGGAATCAAAAAACACCAACGATTGAACAAAAACCAATAAATAGTATTAATTCACTGCCCAGTCTCCTTTGGTGTGTTGTCTGTCCAAAGTCGAAGGTGAGCAGGCCAGGGTTCGTTAGCCTCCTGTCCCATTCGAAAAACTTTGTCCAAAGCCAAAGAAAGCACCTCCAGGGACCAGTCACTTCCTGTCGAAGCATCCTCGTCAGTCACAAAGACCAGCACAGCACGGCCATGAACTATTGCTGCAGTCACCTCAAGTTCTGGCCGTTTGCGAGTCTCCAGGCTCTTAGGACATCGACCATCAGGGAAGCGAGGCATCCGGAACTTACTCCGATCCATGCTATCGACAATCAAGCATATGATGTCCTTCTGGTGAATGGCTCGCCACTTCAGCTGAGCATATGCTTGCCGGTCAGCAAACACTCCAGAAAGATGCCTCATATACTGGTCCGCTGCCTTGGCATGTGCTGCAATCGTCTTGGAATGCTTTATCGCAGATTTCAGTCGATGGCAGATCATGCACTGAGCGTGGTTCGACGCATGTCTGAACTTCAGCTTCTTCCTCCATCGATGTCCGCAGTGTTCGGAAAAACGTCGATGCAGAGGCAGCAGGTTTCTGCTCAGCAAAGCACTCAGCTTGATATAGACGAAACAAATCAGAGTATGTCCTTGGGTTTGAAATGGGTCCAACATGTCAAAATCATTCATTTTAAAAAGATCATAAGTTATGCTTCGCAATTCATGATTCATCATTGAATATCAGTTGTGGTTGTAATGTGTGTGTGCTGTTTGTTAACTCAAATTATGTTCGTCCCAAAACAATATGTAGCCTTTCTTTGGAAAAACATGATGTTGTTAAAGTGTCAAAAGTTACAAAGAAAGATTTTTCAAAGAGTCCCCGGAGAAAGGTATCGCCTGGGTAGCTGCGATGGATCCACAGCACCAATGCCAACACTACTGCCCAGCGAATTCTTCAGCAGGGCCTTCACCAGCTTCTGTCGCCCCTCCTGTGTTGACACCTGCTGGCTGTCTTTCGGGTCGAAGTGCATCCTGGGTCATGTGGCCAAATGCTTCGGGCAAGAAACCCACATATGCCAATCAAAAAATGTTAACCAAAACATAATAAAGTAATCTTCCAAGGAGCTCATGAGGTAATGTCTCAGCAATCCCCCAGTATGTCTTCTGAAGAAAGCCAAGCACAGATGCAGCAGCTGGAGCTGTATGGCTTTGGTGTCCTGACTTTGGAAAAGGGTATTCAATGAATAACTCCACTTCTCGAAAAAATTATTGGGGTGTTTTCTGCCAAAAATGTTGTTATCTGGATCCAGGAATCCCACTGACCGTAGATCTTTTCCTCTGAATGTGTACTTGGTTCTGATGAGCCGGTTGCGACCAATACCCAGTAGTTGCAGGAATG
>VSDK01029500.1:35314-52347 GCA_009767595.1 Symbiodinium kawagutii | reverse complement strand
TCATCATCATCATCATCATCATCATCATCATCATCATCATCGTCATCGTCATCATTATCATCATCATCATCATCACCATCATCATCATGGAGACGCAAATGCCAAGTGCCAACTGGAACCTGTACATCCTGGCATCATGGGATGACAATGAGGGATTTGGCCTCAACTTGGCGATGCCCAGGCAGTGTGCGATGGGGGATTTGTGGTACCGTGCCGGTCACTCCCATGCCATTTCCGGAAACCAGAATGGGTCGATGGAGGTAGGGCCGGCGGCCGGGCCCGGGTGGTCGAAAATAAGGAGCACCGAGAAATGTATAGTATATATTTGTCTTAATTGATCTATCATATATCTATCGATCTATCTATCTATCTATCTATCTATCTATCTATCTATCTATCTATCTCTATGTATATATATATATTTATATATATATATATATCTATATATACATATATACATATGTAGTATATGTTCAAATATGTTCAGCTGATTTTATCTACTGTATTTACGTATACGCATGCACACGTGCATGCATGTTCAAAAAGCAACAAAACAATGCATTTGTCCTTTCACATTTAGTCATAAGATAGGTTGGCTTTGATAGATAAAGATATAAGTATATACATAATATGTTTTCCTTTAATAACTACATTCATATCATATATATGTGGGGATTCCTGGAATATTTGCCTAAATTCCTAAATAGAACATGTCCTTTGGGGAACGAGCCACCGGGGGGACGTCCTCCACTGGACCTGTGCTCGGCCTCACCTCAACAAACCATATGGTTGTGGGTCAATGATAGTACCAAACCCTTAGAAACCAGTAGAAATTCTCAACAATGTTTGTATGGTTAAATCCATCCATGGTATATACCCTTAACCATTGTAATAGATAGCTTGCCGATAAAAGACATCGATTCAAGCAATAGATGATGTGCAGTTTGACCAAGTTGCTGCGAATGTGATGTATGGGACCTTGTACTCCAGCGCTGTGTGTATCAACAAGACCGGACATACGTAGTTCATCTTTTGTTTTTGGCCACTAGACCTATCTACTTTGGATATATGTCTATGAAATCAAAGCATCACATATATCAAGGCAAATGATCACCCACAAAAAGAACACGTTCAGTAGCGCCCAGTTGTCCCCACCAATGGGGTTGATCACTTTTGGGAGACCCATCCACCAGTAGAACTCCTCAGTGGTTCCCGGAAACCACGGAAAATCGCCAGCGAGAGAATTCATTAAGGATCCGGCTGCATCATTTGATTCATCAACAGCTTTATTTTGGATTGCTGGCAACGGCAGAGATGAATTGCTGACCATGTTGTATACCTAGTGTTGGTAATCAAGAGGTCACCAGGATTTTGAATAATATACACATAGCTATGCTTACTTAGTATAGAACAAACAATGTGATCAAACAAGTCTATGATGGTTAATTAACCTTAACTAATCCTTGATGATCATCGATCTGTCACCAACACCACCGCCAGGGTTGTCATGGTTGGCAGCTGCTCGGATTGCAAGTCCCCTGCAGGCTTTCACCACAACAGGGGACCGTCAAAAAAACCCAACACATGTTTTGTCTTTTCAATTGTCCACCAAAGTTATAGTCATCTCCAACCTGCTCGCATAGCCAACCAGCGGTTCTATCATGATCCATGTCAAAAGGTTGACTTGCTGTTGTGTTACGTCATCTTAGGATCATCCTATAGCATGCTATCCATGTACCCCTCTCCCCTCTTTGATAGCTTATGCTGGCACCAGAGACTTCAAGGGAATCAGGTGATGACCCGGCAGTGTGGGACTAACTGATACGTGTGAAAAGTGCGAAATGGACGAATCATCACAATCCACCAGTATCATTCCCTACGCTTTCAAATGGCCATTCTGGAGGTACGCGCGAGTGAAGACAAGGATGGTACAGCGATGTATAGCAATAGGAGTACCAGCCAAAGTGTGGCTATCTTGGTACAGGCAAAATGAAAGCAATCTTGATCAAGAGCTGGTAATCAGATGCAATGTCCAAATGCAAATTTTCAATACTGGTCAATGTGACAGGAAAGCAATTTGTACTGCGATGGTTCACTCGACCTCATTGGAGTCAATGGATGGTGAAATATCAGCTATAAATGACTAGTAAACTGGAGATAACTGGAGTATTTGGAGGATCGCTGCATCAATTTGCCACCGCTCCCAGGTTCTTCCTTGGCTGCTGTGGATGTTGCATGCTCGCTGAAGCCGTAGAACCTTGGTGGGCGCCACTCCAAAGTCGCTGGTGGGGAAGGAGGCAGCTCCTGGACAGTTGTGAACCAAACGGCACGGCACGTTGGGGCCAAGGACCGTACGATCCCAAAGGCACGGAAGCTTTGGATGTAGAAGTTACACCAGGTATAGGTGCCCAACCTAAGCGAAAAACCATCGGGCTGAGGGCTGCATGACTAGCATTTTTCACTCACGACTCGACTGTGGCATGTTGACTCATCGTCGCCCGGGACCTGCCCCTGCTCGGGGGCTTTCCTCGTGATGGTTCTTCCAAGCTGGTCCGCCTGGCCGCTGAGAGTTGTTTTGTCACAGGCTTCTGAATACAGATTTGGCTATGGGTTAATATTAATCAACCAACTAATGGGGGATTTCCACCAACAAAACAAGGGAAAACAATGGTTAATGGTGGGGAACCAGGGGTACGGGGTTTTGACCCACTGCCATTTAATGATTTAGTTGCGTGTTTTTTGGGGCCGTATTGTTCATTTCCGTGCAAGCACTAGCAGCAGAGGCACGAGCGGTTTCACTTCTAGCAGGGGAGCAAGCGTTTTGAGGTCCCGCAGTTTTTACGGACCTGCCAAGTGAGTGTCTTCATTTTTGTTTGACATAACACCAGCTACAAAGATAGTTCATGGCCAATGCCATAGATGATAGCTAAAAAAACCCATGGTCAAACCTCCCCTCTCTACACTCCTGTCCGTATGCCAGGCTCTTGATTTATGAACATCAAGCATAGCCAAGGGACGCCCATGCAGGTTACCAATACAATGGTTGGCAAGATGTCGGTTTCTCAAGTCACAGGGGGTACCCCAGTGGTTGGTTTATTAGTATAAATGGCTAATATCAGCTGGATGATGACTGGGAGTACCCCAACCTGGCTTCAGAAACATCCATGTAGTTGTTTGATTTTTTGGTGATTATGCCCTATGATTAACCCATTACTGACCATTATTAACCATAGTTAACCATATGGTGGTTTCTCAAAATAGGGGTACCCTGACATCATCCATTCACAGTCATTTATAGTACTAAACCAACCATTTTGGGGGGGCCCTATTTTGAGAAACCCCCATATTTAAATGGACGTGTCATCGCTTTAGTTTGGTGTAAGAGCCTTTGAGATGGCCTCCGTCGCTGAGGGATGCTTTTCTTGTTGCGCGATGGCATCTCTCACATCAGGCGGAACGGTCGATGTCCTATCGGAGATGAATCGAGATCCCATCCATACCCAGAATATCCCCGGATCTTGAAGGGAAGTCGCCAGCTAGTTGCTGTCAAATGGCTGGGTCTTTGTTACGGATCGCTACGCGGTGGTCACAGCTGACATTGCTCGTAGATGGGACTACCGCCGGTAATATATGGGATTTCCCATTGCTATAAGCGATGATTTTGGACTACCCCCGTTTTGAGAAACCACCTGGGCTGACCATGCCCTGTGAGCAGATGCTGGTGCATCAGATCTCCTTTCAGCACGATGTGTGGGAGCCAACTTCAGCATCAGTAAGCATCGTTTGCGAGCAATGATGACCTAGTATTGTCCATCAGGAGCCATCATTCTCGCCACTGTTTGTTTTTTTAGGATTCTTTGTCAATAACCACCGATCATCACTATAGCACCTATGAGACTATAGATCACTTCGATCACTAGAGTTGACCGGTTGGTGCTTTAAAACATATTGTAATTATTCCCTACCACTAACAGCTTGTGGGTTGGTTGGACAATTTTTCTTCACAGGGGCTGAAACATGCTGAGCAGATAGCCTATAGATCACGACCCGTTGGTCATGAGCCATGGCCCAGCCATGGCCGTATACGGCTGACCCTGGGCACCATGGGAACTTGGCGTCTTGTCGCGTCGTTCGGCGCCAGGCATGGGCTGGATGAACCAAGAAGGCGGTGGGCGATCTGGCATGGGAAGCAGCTCGGCGATGTTCGGATGAAAACCAACGGGTCGTAGGTTCCATGAGCTTACTATGTGAGGTTAAAAACTGCTGGTTGATGGTTAATGATTACTTATGGTTAGTAGATGTGAGGTTTAATACTTATGCTTAAGTGGTTGTAACCTTACGCGCAATTCCCACCCTTTGCCCGGAAACCTGAACATTGTACCACAGTATAACACTCAGCAACTTGGAGAAAGTACGAAAACGTTGGCTATACGCAGCGATTTGTGCTTTAGGACTTGGTGGTTTACAGTTTATGGTTTTAGGGTTTAGGTTTTTAGGGGTTTAGGGTTTAGGGTTTTAGGGTTTGAGGTTTAGGGTTTACAGTTTTTCGGTTGAGAAGCAAAAAACAGCGGGCCTGCGCAGGAATCTGAGGGTCCAGTATGACAAGCGATTGTGCACTTGCACGTTTCCGGGCAAAGGGTGGGAATTGGTCGTAACCTTACTATGTGAGGTGAAAAAACTGTTGATTCATGGTCTTCAAGAAGTTAAAGGTTCGAATGGTGGTTAGAAGCAACTGGGTGCAACTTTACTTTACTGCTTCATGATTGATAAGCAAGTGGCTATAACTTTGCTATGTGAGGTTCAAAACGGTTGGTTGATGGTTCATGATGACTTATGGTGAATAGATGGTGATAAAAGTGGTTACTGTATATAGTAAAAATGGCTGTCAAAGATGGTGAAGAGATGTGAAGAGGCTTATGGCGAAACAAGTGCCTTGATGTTAACAATCTGCCTTGTTGGATAGTTAACCAGTAGCCCAATTTCGCCGGTGTCAAATATATTGAACCAAGAAAGTTGACACCCTAACCAAGCCATTTTTGCTATCAGTATATAAACACCAACAGTATTGTTGCGGGTGATAAGGCCTCACCAACTGGAACACCGAAAGCCAGCTATCGTCAAGAGCAGCAGAGGAGGGATGTGAGCCAGCTGTTACTGTAAATCTGTATGGCCCATGTATGGCTGAATAGACAGATCAACACTAACAGGGATTTCAATGGTTGATGTTTTCAGTGGATAACCACCAGCAGTGAGCTGGGATATAGCAGCTACACAGGATTAATGATCAGGATTTATGGTTGTCAATCAGTGGTGCTGTCCGTCTTTGCTATTTGCCTCTTCTACTGTGTTCTCATGAATCAGATTAAGCGCTAATTACTGATAAGACTCGCTTCACTGCACTCCTGAAGAGCATGTTCGTCAATGGCGGTACAACCAGCATTGGGCCCATGGTTCTGTCCATGAAAATTGGCACCCCGAAGCTTCACTAAAAAGAAAAGTGATAATTGTTTAAAGCATGGCTGGGAGGTGAGCGATGTCATCGTCACTTTCGAACCTTTGAACGTTGCCATTGGATCATTCTGCAGCCAGGAAGGCGCTAGCATGTACCCGCCAACAGTAGGCCTATTGGCACAAGCGGAAGCATCATTTAGAGCTAAACAGCCACTGATTGATGTCTACAACATTTCTTGCTGGGGGTTTGATATGGTTGGCAGGAAACCATGGCCGATCTTTCATGGAAGAGTCATGAGTTAACCTCTCTGATCATCGATTTTTCTGAATCAACTCCATAGCTCCTCTGTTGAAGCCCTCATGAAGCACTCGTGACCGAGGCGTTGTGCCATTCAGAGAGAGATTTGGAATCCATTCCGATTTCAATAGCTTTTGCGAAGACTGCTGCCTGTGGTGCTGGTGTACGCCATGTCAAGCTACAAGGCGCGCGTGGTGCCGCACCAACGATTCAAGGGATAGAGAAGGGTTCACTTGCGCTGGGCTGGTAACCACATGTGACCACGCGATAATTGGGATGCTCACTTGCCACCAAATTCCGGAGATCGTCTTGCTCGGCTTTGGCGGTTTTTGTCCTGAAGCAGTCATGGCAAGTAGAGCTAGTGTCGATACCATCCTCTACGGCAAATCCTTGGGCTGGACTTTCGGAGGCTAGGATCGTTACTTGCAATTTTACGAAGCCTAATTCAGTCCATACTTAGGTCCTTCAGGATCCTTGAGTGGTTGCATCCAAAGTCAAGATCACCCACATCAGGAAGTCGTTGCTCATGTTTTCTTGGATGTGCATCCCCACTTAACTGGAAACATTCACAACTTCACAACGGTTATAGGGGAACCCGGTAGTTCAGCTTCCTTATAAAATCCGTACAAGAGTTGTGATACCCCCAGCATCCAAGTTTCCTCGAGAGGCAGCCTGCTAGAATGTAGTCGCGGCGAAGTCCCTTCTTCATCGTTTTTGAGATAGCCAGGATTTTTGGATAAACTACCATACTCCAAATGTTCAACACCTCTGTGTGTGCAAGACCATGGAATCACGATATAGCACCACCTATTGTCATGTGCCATGAGATTAAATTCTGATACTGTAACCATCTATGATCAAGATAGATACACCATGAACACGCAACCAAGCGACCGCCATCGTTTCTCCCGGTTGAAAGCACGCTTCAGCTACTGCCGCAGCCACCGCCAGGGAGTGGCAACAGATCAACGATGCGCTGAAGCAATGGCCCCTGCCGATGCCGCAAGCACCGCCGACACTTGGAGATGATGGCGTTCGATGGGTCCATATGGCGAGCTGGGTCAAGCAGTTAACCAACCAACAATGGGGGATAATAACCAATAAGCTATAGGGAAAACAATAGTTGATGATGGGGGAACAATGATGGTGAATAATGATGATTGGATGGCTATGGGTCAAGCAGTTAACCAACCAACAATGGCTTATATTAACCAACCAATCATAGAGAAACCAATGGTGAATGGTAGGGGAAACAGGGGTACAGGGTTTTGACCCATAGCCATTTTAACAGCCATATCAGTGGTGTTTCTTTGTAGGGATACCCCCAAATCATCGAGCATTAATCATTTGTAGTAAGAAGCCAACTGTTTTTTGGGATCCCCTATGTAAGAAATCAACATATTTCCATGTTGATATACAGTGGTTTCTCAAGCCATAGGGGACCCAAAGAATGGTTGGCTTATTGCTATAAATGATTACAATTGTTTGATTTTGGGGGTAACCCCATTTTGAGAAACCACCATATAGCAGATAGATCTGTAAATATATATATATATAGAATTACCTGTTTAAGAATACATATATAGTTTTTGCATTTTTTTGCATGCATGGCGTTTGTTGAGAGGTTCAGTAATTCTATCCATGTGTATCTATAATATACATGTATTTACATGAATGTGTGCATGTGTGTTTGTGTTTGTCTTATTTCATATTCATAAATGTATTCAATGACTCCTCAGCATTTGCGCATACATTTACAGGTATAGATGTGAAATGATGTGAATATGATACCACATTCTGTTTATCACCAACAAGCATTTTGGAGCCATACATTTAGCATCCGTAGATGTTATAGTGCATTCACGGCCTTATTTATTTTACAGTAGTTTTTAGATATATGTACCCAAATATCCAGAAACGCATAGATAGATGCATACATAATATGCATGTAAGATCGTTTCCATTCCCTTTTACCAACAGAATGGTGACCCGATGTTTCCCGCCCACTTTGTCCCATGGGTTTCTTGATACTTCCAACCTAACTCCTGGAGTGGCATCACTGGTGGATGTCCACGACCTGTGGCTTACCAAGCTCCACATGTTTGTGCAATTTGAGTGGACACACCTGTGGTTTTGCATGTGGTTTACTCACAAACAATCCACCTGACCTGACAACAAATCAATGATGCACCTTGGAAACTCCTTTGTGCAAGCCATTCTGCAAGGGATCAGCGGATGCCAGAAAAGGCAAAGAAAACCATCAACCATCATGAACTACCCAACAGGAACTGACCATTACACGCCTTGATCAAACAGTGATCATTTATTATTCACCATGCTTCACAATTGTTTTTGTCATCATTAATCATCATGATTCACCATTATTGACAATCATGAATCATTGATGATTGATTAAGCGTTATTGACTAAAGACTCTTAGTGATGTTAATAATGGTCAAATTGATTGTAATTCTTGAAATGAATAATGTTATTAAGACTATTATATAACCGTAGATTAATCACAATAATCATCAAAAACCTGGTTATTTAATCATAGATTTGAAGTAATCATTATTACTATTATTATATAACCATAGATTGATTAATCACAATAACCATCATAGACCTGGCTATTTAATGACTATTATTCACCATTATTCTTCACCACACCTGGAAAGCACTGCGTCCCGGATCCCCACATCTCAGGAGCATGGTGGTTGGACAGCCCGTGGTGTTGCAAGCGGTGCCCGTGGATCCCAAAGCGGACCCCAAGATGCAGGCGCCGATGAAATGAAAAGCAGATGTGGATGGAAGGAAAAGCTACAATGAATTGGTACACTATTAGGTCAGCTATATCTGCTGCTAAGTAAAAGCTACACTATTAGTAAAGCTACACTATTAGTAAAAGCGCCGCTGCTAAGTCGTATCTCACCACCAAAAGTCGGATAACAACTAGCAGCTATAGGGGATATACAGTGATATACCAGCTATGGTTCCAATATGGCGAGCTGGGTCAATATTAAGCAACCAATAATAGGGGATGATCACCAACAATACTAGGGAAACAGTGGTTAATGATGGAGGAACCAGAGGCACAGGGTTTTGACCCACAGCCATATCTAGTAGCATACACATGTAACAATGGCCTGAATTGGTACATGTATAATGATAATGGCCTGAATTGGTACATACAAATATACATATACTGTCGGGTAGCACATACATATTTATATGAATATCTATATGGCTAGGCAAAGTGACGTTTATGTTGACATGTATATCTCGTGATGCATCCATCAATGCATTTGTTTCTGTGTATATGCAAATACGCGTGTGCTCATGTGTACAAACTTCGTTGTTTCCTTTCTGATGTCATGAATTCAACAGAACTAAGTTGCCGTTCAACAAAACAGTGACTCAAATTGATCATGGGCTTTTTGTGATCATCAGCCGCCCCATGATTCAATGGAATATCATGGAATTCTCCTGGCACGGCTGAAATCATAGGATGCTTAAGAATGGCACTGCCCTGAATACCCTCACAATCTGATCGGATCAGATTTCTAGAGCTGTGATGCTTTGGCATAGCAGAAAAGACTGGCTGGCTGGGAGGGAGGAATGAGCTTCGCATCCCTATGGCCCTTTAGAGGGGAAGCTAATGAGCTACCAGGAGTGGCCTAACCAAATGGTAGAAGATCTACGAATCACTTTATCTTGCCACCTCAAGTGGAACTTCATCAAAATGGGTGGCTGAAAGCTTGTCGTTCCTGGAGAGGGTGCAAAGCTATGTCGTATCACGGCTGTCAACGAATCTTGAACATCAGCAACAATCACTAAACCTCAATACTCCACCACTATGAACCATCATTGACCATAAGTAGCCATTATCAACCATTATTGACCATGTTCATCAAGATGTGTTTCACCGCAAATCGCAGATCAGAGATTCCTGGAATTGCAAAAACCGGAGGGCCACCTGCCACTGCCACCGACTGTCGCGGGCGCTACAGCCGCATTGGCAGGAGATGAATCCAAACGTTGTACACAGCCCGGCGTAACCTCTGAGTCTGCTGGGTGATTCCAAACATGGGAATCGCCCACATGTCCATGGTTTGACCGAGGGACCTCCGCTTCCTCCGCTGTCACCGTGCAGCCGGTTATCCATTTGGTGGTGTCAAACAAACACGGGTACTTCCAAATCATTGATTTTTTAGTTATTTTAAGTAAGATGCCAACCATTTTTTGGCTTCCTTCTTTTGAGAAAGCATCAGTTCCCTATCCACAACCAGCTCTTTACAGTGGATTTGAGGTGCGGATATACCTGC
Organism: Symbiodinium kawagutii; assembly: GCA_009767595.1. Lineage (NCBI taxonomy): Eukaryota > Dinophyceae > Suessiales > Symbiodiniaceae > Symbiodinium > Symbiodinium kawagutii. The sequence continues at coordinate 42,273 of VSDK01029500.1, read as the reverse complement.
TGCTTTCGCGCTGTACTGATGTGGTTGGTGGAGGGCTTGCAAAGATGCTGGTATGACTGCGATTGGGATGTTCTTTTGTGAAGCTTTGGAATCTCGTTTTATCGTAAGGACGGGTGGAAGTCTTGCTGTATCTTAGGTTTATTGTCTTTCTCAGGATTTCCATCTACCAAATCTGTGATGAATATGTCCCCTATCCCTGCAATGCACAGGCATATTCTTAAGCGCATATTGTTTTCAATGGGCAATAATAGCGGAAATATGCCGGTTGCACTCAACACTTGTAGTGCCGCTTGTATGGGAGAGGCATGATGAAACTCACACAACCGCTCCATGTGTTGTTTGGATCATTTTATCATCTATGTATATGTTATTACTATCATGTAATGTATATAAAGTGTGCAATTAACTATGTCACACATATAGATTATGTATGCATCCGATTTGTCAATGTATGTATATAGATGCACTTGTTTATTGCAAATCACATTGCCCGTGAGTATATGGACAATCCTTGCATTTTCGACCAAGTCGTTAGCTGCTAGCTGAAGGCAATGAAATGATTTCAGAAGACCGTGTTGACAGATGCATAGATTGCTGGTACCCAAATCATGGACGATGACCAACGATGACATCATACCGTCCTGTGTGCTAGGAAATCTTTGTTGAGCTTCTCAGACTGAGTATTGCTGCATGGGCAGGATTGGCAGCAGCAGCAGCAGCAGCTGCAGGTAGTGGTCGCAGGATGATGCCAGCAAAGTGTATGAAGACCAGCGCTCAATCCACCAACGCCATCGGTGCGGTTTCTGTTACTGTACAGCTGACAGGTACCAAAGAACACCAAAAGGAAGAGTTTGCTGACCCAAGCAGAGTGCGTATTCGAGAGTTGTATTGGTTTTCTTACTTGGATATGCAGTCCAACCCACTTACTAACTGGTTACCAACCATGGGTTTTAGGGGTCATGAGTCATGACCCATCTTAAAAGGTACTGTACCCATGTTTTGAGGGGCGCAGTCGCGATCTCACCAGCACAACTGTTTCAATCTTCGTGTGCACGTGATTTGCCAGGCAGGAAACCACTAACTCGTTGAACCAATGGCAACCAATTTTGTTTAGTCCGCATTTTTAACCCTTCACTCACCAATTGACAAGGGGCTGGTCAAAGCCAATTGACATGGCATTTTTACCTTTGAGTTTGTATTCTTATCAATTAGTATATAATATATACTCGTGCATTAGAATACTTAGAATACCTGTGAATGATGGTGTTTCATGGTTGATGGGTTGATGCTCCTATGCAAACTGTGACTTGTCCACAACCTCTTGGGCACTCAGCAGGGTGGGTCAACCTTTGAAGGGCTAGTAGCGGCTGGGACTACGCTACCATGGACCGTCAAAGGTCCTTCTCACCGTGATCCAAGCAAGAACATCCATGAACCACCATGGTTGGCATTGAATCATCACTATTTTCAGCATGATTTAGCATCTAACCACCATGAATAGCCATCTAACCACCTAATTCACCACCTCACTAACCACCCTAACCACCACATGCACCAAATTCACCATCTCTAAGCATCATCTCAGCCTCCCCCGGACCTTTCCCCCGACCACCGAATCAGGCGCTCAGCTTTGTCGCCACGCAAATCTACCGCCTGCCACAGCTCGAAAGCCCGGCCATGAACAAATCTCTTGCAGCTGAGAAGTTTCCCAGGGAAGGAACCAAGCAACGAAGATATGGTGGTTTCTCAAAATAGGGGTATCCTCAAATCCTCCAATATTCATCATTTAATAGTAGCAAACCAACCATTTTTGAGGTCCTCTATTTTGAGAAATCACCATATGTGGATTAATGAATAGGAATGATAATGGAAATTAGTAAAAGGGATTGTAATGAATCAATGGTCCCATCCACCCAACCAACCATGAATAGGAATGAATAGGTACTGAACCCAGGAAAATAGGGATTATAATGGGCATTAATAGAGATTGGAATAGGGATTATAATGGGGGTTCTACTGGTCAGGAACCACTAATGGCTAATATTGGTTAGTAGACGTTGATAGTGGTTGATAGTGGTCAATATGAGCTAAGACCACCTGGTTGGTTTATCACTAAAACATACTGAAACTGGTTGATAGAAAGGATGATTTTGGGGTCCCCTATTTTGAGAAGCACCATATGAGCTATGACCAGTTGGTCAACCAGAATGATGCCAGTTGTCAATGTGGTCCAGAATGGTCCGCGAGCATCCTTAATCGGACCCCATGGAATTGGTCCATCTAATGCGAACATTCTCAAGAATTGGACTAGTTGGTCATGCGACTGAATGATGCTAATTGTGGTTTACTATGGTGAATTTTTCCCTTTGCTTCCAGTTCGCATGAAATCATGGCCAATGCTTCCACTTCTGGTTTCTACCATTGTTGTGGACTCGGGCTGGATACCAGCCCGTATTTCATGGTAACTGGTAGCAGAGGGATAACTGTTGTTTTTCCAATTGAATGTCTGAAGGATATGTGCCCTGTTTTGTTAGTGATGAATTCTGCAGCTTGAAAGCTAACTAGTCAAGACACCATAATTGGTTGATTGGAATCATTTCTGGTAAACCAACTACATTAACAAACAAAGTTGATGAGAAGTCCCTGATCCCAACGAATTCTCATCACACATGTGTTTGTTTCAAAGTTATTATTCATTATAACCCGTGAAAAATGTGAGCCAAGAAACCAAAGCAGAATTATGACCAGCTGAGAATTAGCAGTTCATCAGTACTTAAAAAGGCTAGTAAGAATATTGGCAATAGAGATTACTAGTATTCACCAGTAGCCAACGAAACTGATAATTATTAGCTGGTTATTTGGCTACAAAATGCTGGTTTATCGTTTTCAGTGATTTCATTCGCCTAGAACGAAGGCCATATGAAGCAGCAAGTAACGGATTTCAGTTCTTTTCCATCTCACAAAGAACCCAGAAAAAACAGGCCAGGTGATGCTGCTGTTTTTTTTGCCCAGGGAACTTCAAACAACTTTTGTATAGGATCGTAAAAGTGGTCTCTCAGAGGATTGTCCTTTTTTTGTTTTTTCTCTCTATCTCGCTTTGCCCTTCCTCTCTCTCTCTCTCTTTCTTTTTTCTACCTCTCGTTCCACCTGTCTTTTTCTTTTTTTCTCTCCCTCTCTTTTTTCTCTGTCTCTCTCTTTCTTTTTGTCCCTCTCCCTCTCTCTCCTCTTAAAAGACATGATGTGTATATACAGATTATATAAAGATGCGTATGTGTGTATGTGAAATTTGTATAGTATGTAGACGCAGTTGAACATATGCTGAAACATGTCCACAGACATGCAGCAAAGGAACACGCTTGTTTGGTGTTCAATGTTGTCCTTGGTTAGTCAGTTGTTTCATTTATGGTGGTTTCTTAACTGGAGTACCCTCAAATCATCCAAATATTGACCGTTTCACAATCGTTTCATTGATAGGATTTCCCCATATGTTTCACATGGTTCACAAGTATATGCACAGATGGCTATGCCACGAGTCCCCTGCCGAGGTGTATTGGTCTGGTCCTGTGCCCATGCTGTTCTTTGCGAAACCTAGACCTCAAAAGGCCAGCATGTTGGACACGATCCAGGGCGGGAAGTGGTTAGAATTTGGGTGTTTCTAAAACTAGGGACACCGAAGAAAATGGCTCGTCTCTTAAACTTTAATTAGGATGAATGGTGAATATGGGATGACTTACAGGCTTCCCTATTTTGAGAAACACCCGATTTAGCACTGATACCAGAGTAACAAGTGGTACCCAAATGCGGGATGCACATGGGACAATTTATGATTAACCCATCATTCTTGGTTGTTTGGTTGCAACAAACCCTTGAATCGTAACTCTGAGTCCAAAAGGGTTGTCACTCGTGGGAACAACCTCGGTCTTTCAGTTCGAGAAGTAAAATATGGAATGAACATTCAATACATTAAGAGAAAACTATATACAAAGAATCGACTGCTTTACCACAAAAACCAGCCATTGTTATTCCCTACATCCATTCATTACAAACCAGTACTATCATCCAGTGCAAACCCATCACCATCATTCACTGGCTCATTACCAACAACAGTCTTGACCTTCTATTCACCATTCCTGTGGCAGGATCATAGTTTGCGCTTTTGTACCAACTTAATCCTTTGCTTACAACCTTCATCAACACGCTTCCTAGCCTTAACCAACACACTTCCTATCATCCACCGCAAACCACTGAGGAATCATCAACCAGCAGTAGCCATTTGTGCTCCTCATCCGCGTCAGGGCAGATCGCCTTCAATTGCCACAGAGCTTGCTGGCGAAGCTCCAAGGCGCCACGCCAACTGTGAAAGGCATTGGTTGGTTGGTTGGTTGAAGGTGGTACCAAGCACTACGAGATCGTAGTTAATCGTGGTTAATGGTGGTTAATAGTGATTAATGGATGTTAATGGAGGTTAATAGTGGTTTGATACTTAGTCCCAAGCGCAGTCGGGTGTACAAACGGTCAGATTTCTCATACTGTTGGTGGATAGTAGTGGTGCCAAGCACTTGATGTCACTGTTGGTTCATCAAGTTGGGTTCATCATCTTTCGCGACAAGTACCCCTTGATCTTGCGCTACGCTTCTGCCCTGCTTTCCCACGATGGGAACTTTGGGTTGGTGCTGTGGGGCTCGTGCCGCAGGCGGGGAGGAGGACAAGGGCGAGGATTGCTACGAAAAGTGGGTGTCCAGTTTGATGGACCTCTTGCCTGAGGCGCTGCCTGCACTGCTGGCGGCATAGCTTTGGGATAGCAACAGCTGGGGAATGCTAAGCGCCAGCAGGTGACCCAGTTGACCAATAAAATTCATGGTGACTTCTCCATCAAAGACATGGTGGTTTCTTGAAATGGGGTACCCCAAAATGGTTGGTTTGTCACTATAAATGGTTAATAAAAGGATGATCTAGGGGTACCCTTGAGAAAGAACCAAGTGTTGGGGGGCATTCATACCTGGATTTCCCATGACATTTGCAGGAGAGGCATTTTGAAAAAAGGATGGCGGAATTCCAGGCGCCCAAGCACGCTCGAGCTGTACCCAATTCCACACGCAAAGTCATAGCCTATGTTTCCACTTACCATTATAATAGTAGTAGTAGTAGTAGTAATAATAGTATAGACTACAGATATTGATTTTGTAGTTTCAAAAATCTGAGAAACATCTTTGCTGGTCGTGGTCATTGCTAGTTCAACCCTTCCGTTGCTCTTGATGGACTACTGTGGCACAGGCCAACTATGAGAAAGACATGAGATAGTTCATGGAGAACCAATGACATCCAATCACCAATGAGATTTGTTGGTTGTATACTCATAAGCCACCGGAGTATGTTTGGTGTTTGCGGCTGTAACTTAAAGGAGGGAACCATGGCTGGGGACAAGCAAAGAGATACTGCATTCAGAGAAGGAGCGCAAAGAGTCCAGTGTCACAAGTTGCTGGGACACAACCACACTATCTTATCTTCACACTGACATTCTTAGTAGACTACTACCCAGATACTCCATGTATTGTATATTTCCGTAAATTTGAATAACTTTATAGGTAAATGTTGGTTGATGTAACGCCTACAGTCCATGTTTTGACCAGCAACTAGTGGTTACCGGAAGTTGTGGATAGCTTGTGGGTATGAGAGAATAATCCCAACCACACTCGACTTCAGTTTTGGGATGGGTATAACATTGTCACATTTGATTCTTGTTGTATGATGTTGGTTCTTAGCAAGCACAGCTCCCTGGCAGGTCCGTGAAACCAGCACATGGGTTGGACCCCCCAAAGGCGCCACTGTTGCTTCGCGAAGCTGATCACATCGAGATGGATATATGCCACTGGTGGTAGCCTCAAAGGTGGCTTCCACATGGAAGATGACCATAGCTTGGGAGCACCACCTGTCCTACCGCCAGGCCACGTGCCAGCGCAAGCTGGAAATGCTGACGCCCTGCAATGCATTGATTTGCGCGAAAAAATGAAGCCGCCGCCGCCTGATCTTCGCGGGTCACCTGGGAGTGTACCAGCTGACTTTTTTCAAAGTTAGACTCTTCAAATGCCTCAGCGTTCCAGTTTTTGGAAAGAAACAGCTGGCAGCCAATCGTCAGAGTCAACCCTCCATGAGATCAATCATATCATTGGTCACTAGCTCCTTTGATTGGTGCCATTGTCTATACAATCAAAGCTGGTTACATGCGTGCAGCTCATGTCCCAATTACTTTACTTCGAGTGATCCCCACCATGTCATGTCATCACCGCTTCTTGACTCCACTTTTGTCTGACATTCTCTCCGACATACCTTCTGACATTCTTTCTAACAAATCTTCTGAAATTATCTCTGGCATACCTTTTGACATTCTTTCTAACATCCTTTCTGGCACATCTTCTCACATTCTTTCTGACAACTTTCTACTCGGACATTCTTTCTGGCAAATCTTTTGACATTCTCTCTGACATCTCTTCTGACATTCTTTCTGACATATCTTCTGACATTCTTTCTGACATATCTTCTGACATTCTATCCTGACATTCTTTCTGACATCTCTTCTGACATTCTCTCTGACATATCTTCTGACATTCTTTCTGACATGTCTTCTGACATTCTCTCTGACATTCTTTCTGACATCTCTTCTGACATTCTTTCTGACATATCTTTTGACATTCTCTCTGACATTCTTTCTGGCATCTCTTCTGACATCCTTTTTGACATGTCTTCTGACATTCTTTCTGACAGATCTTTTGACATTCTCTCTGACATTCTTTCTGACATATCTTTTGACATTCTCTCTGACATTCTTTCTGACATGTCTTCTAACATTTCTTCTGACATTCTCTCTGGCATTCTTTCTGGCATATCTTCTGACATTCTCTCTGACATTCTTTCTGGCATATCTTCTGACATTCTCTCTGACATTCTTTCTGGCATATCTT
>VSDK01029500.1:22289-34778 GCA_009767595.1 Symbiodinium kawagutii | reverse complement strand
CCGGCAGCCACCACTAGTCGCGCTTGGTCGTGGTTGAGGTCCGGCAGCCACCACTGGTCGCGCTTGGTCGTGGTTGAGGTCCGGCAAGCGGAGAAGGAGAAGAAGGAGAAGGAGAAGAAGGAGGAGAAGGACGAGAAGGAGGAGAAGTCAACTCTGATAAAATCTAACAACCCTCACCTGACAGGTGGGGAAAAACTTGACTGAGACTGCCGAAGAGCACTGAGAAGGCATGAATCATTTGATGCCCAATATTTTTTGGTTTACGCAACTATTGGTAAGATTTGGTAACCATAAGAGATAGTACAGTAGGTACTATACTTGCCTTCACAAGAAAATGATGGATCAATGTTGGTGGTACTTGGTTCCATGTTCACACAAACCAGTGTTCAACACCGATTATCAGCCATGATCAACAATACTGAACCATCGCATTGTTATCTCCTTGGTTTTCAATATTTTTCTTGACCTCTCAGCCAATATCAACATTTCCATTCACCATTAGGATCCCTTGTTTTTTTTCATAGGTGCTTCAACCACCAACCATCAGTTTATGATCATTGTTAACCATTATATATATATACATATGTATTCATATTTAAATATATAGACTATAATCATTCTAGTAGCCATTACAAACCATTGTTGAGCACTAGTTAACCATGGGATGCTTCAACCACCAACCAGTGAACCCTTCGGTCACGTGGCGCTGAGCTCACTAAGTTGCCACCCAGCGATGCCACACCAGCGCAGAAAGTGGAGGCCGTGGGGCAGTGCATGGCGATGCTCGATGGTGCTCTTTTTAAGTGAGGAAACCATGGAATTTTTAGTATCATAGGTTTCCTCAATTATAAAAAAATCCATGGAATTTTTAGGATCATAGATTATCAATACCATTAAGGGAATTCGTATCATAGGTCTTCTAGGGAAACGATGCGCTTTTATTTGGAAAACCATGAGATTTAACGGAAACAGTTGATTTTTCTTAGTGAAACCACGGATTTTGATAGGCAAACCATATCTGTTGAATTGTCTTCCACTCAACGAAACTCGCGATTGTCTGATGAATCCAAAGAATTTCCTCATGATTTTCTTATGAAAGCTGTGATTTACTATCAGACTATCCCTGCTTTTTCCCATCAATGCAACGCGAGTTTCTGAAGGGTTGTCGGAGGAATCAATATTTTGAGCCCCGATGAATCCACGGCAACCCATGGCTTGATAATGAATCCGTGATAATCCATGGAATCGGTGGAATCCATATGGTGGTCTCTCAAAATTAGGGGTACCCCCAATTCATCTGTTTTAGACCATTTAGAGAAATAAACCATCCATTTTCGGGGTTCCCTATGACTTTATAAGAAAGCATCATATCTCACAATGAATTTTTAGAGTAATAAACCATCCATTTCTCCATTTTCCTCCATGAATCCGTGATAATCCATGGATGTTTCGCCATCAACCCTCGCTCATTGATTGCCCCTCAGGCCCTGCGCACTCTGGCGCAGCAGAGGAGCAAAGGTCGGGAGTTGCTTTTGGCTGATTTGGGGCCCCGAAGGATCCCGAAGGTATGAGACTCTATCCCATGATGTCTGGAAGTGAGTGCATTGGTCAAGCTTTTTGGTTCAGTTGATGTGGGACAGTTCCCTAGTGCCTAGTGTCCTGCGCGAGATCCGGTTTTGGGTGTCCCCCTCCACTCATTGCCCGTGGGGGTTCATCCTGTTAGCCATATCTGCGACCTTTTGCTGTGGCTGCTTTTTGGGATTGTGCTGCGGAATTGCCTTGGCTTCACAGGCTTGCCGCAAACTGTTGATACAGATTTTGGGGCTTATTTTCCAAGCACTGCACCCTTCTGCTCCCTGGATTGAACGTGGATCAGAGGCATTACAACGGAGGTTCTCTCAATACCGTGCATGAGTGTGCGGGCACTTGAGGCTTTGAGATCTGCCTTAACTGCTCTCGAGGAACAAGTCAGGAATCTGACCCATCTGGTTGACACTGCCCTCGCTGAAGCGGCAGGTCCATCTGTTGCGGCATCTTCAGCCTGTGCCTGGCTCTTCTGAGTGTTTGGATCTAGTGGCAGCAGCCACAACTCGTGAGGCCTTAGCTGCATTAGACTGGGCTCCCATTTCTGATTTGGTGCGTGCATCACGCATCGCTGCAACTGGGGACTGGACTGCTGAGCTTAGGCTGGCTCGTGCTTTTCGTGCTGGATTTTTGGGAAAGTGCGCTCTGGCTATTGGTCGTACTGAGGTACCAGCATCCGTTGAGCTCGAATTGTCAACCTCTTTGAGGTATCACGTTGTGTTATCCTGCCCAGAGCATCCGACAGGGTTTTGGAGTGATCGCAGCCGACCGTTCCTGGAACTGATTGGTAACCCTACTGGCAAGGGCCCTGGTCCGAATCCTCCGACCAGCGTCTTCGGCAGTTTCCATACCAAGAGTGAGGCAGGAGCCTATAGTTGCGTGGAGCAGGTAGGACCGGATGGCCGCAGTATCTTTGAGAGGAATCGCACAGGAAGCTGTGCGATCTGGTGCAGCAGGGCTTTCCCGAGTGAGAGCTAGCACCACAGTTTTGACAGATACAACTGCTGGAGACATATCATGGAGATGCAGCACTTTTCTTGTCAAATGCAGAGAGCAAGGTTTCATGGTGTTGCTGCCAGATTTGGATCTAGTGGCTCAGACGTTCCAAGCATTCGAAGAATCAGGGGAGCACGAAGCCGTGGTTATGTCTCAGGTGATGATCCAGCTCGAGACCAGCCGCGGCTGTTCGCTAGGCCCGTGCTCAGCCATCCTAGCCGATGTCCCTTGGTCCCATCTGCCGTTGTTCAGAAAACATGGAGCCCGTGTATCAGTTCCTACTCATTCATTTCAAGTGGATGGAAATGCCGGCCGCCCAGTGTTAGCATCCGTAGAGGAAGCCGCTCAAGAATGGATTCATCAAGTGTTGGACCATCCGACGGCAGAAGAATACTATACTGCTTTCGAGTTGGACGGAGTGCCGGAGCCCGCCGATCTCGATGCCGAACCAGCACCTTCCACTCCAGGTCCTTTGGAAGCTGGGTGTTCAGAAAACATGGAGCCCGTGTATCAGTTCCTACTCATTCATTTCAAGTGGATGGAAATGCCGGCCGCCCAGTGTTAGCATCCGTAGAGGAAGCCGCTCAAGAATGGATTCATCAAGTGTTGGACCATCCGACTGCAGAAGAGTACTATACTGCTTTCGAGTTGGACGGAGTGCCGGAGCCCGCCGATCTCGATGCCGAACCAGCACCTTCCACTCCAGGTCCTTTGGAAGCTGGGTCCGAAGTTGCACAGCTGCGAGCTCAGATCACTCAGCTTCAACAACAGCTGCAGAGCGTTGCATCGCAACGCACCACCGCGGTTGCCGCCCCAGCAGACAATACAGGATTGCTGTTTGCCGGAGAGAAGGTTGGGGGTCAACTCAGTTCAGCCGAACTGCACAGGTTGCAAGCAGCTGCAGGCCCTGCTCCAAAGCGTTTGGGTCGCAACGAGCGAGCACCTCTGACAGCTCCCACTATGGCCGCGGAGTTGGATCAGATGATCGCTGCAGAGGCGGACAGGGAGGTAGGCGAAGCCGACATCGAGGTGGAAGACCCTCTGGCCTTGTCCAACATAGCAGCTGCCATGCAGCAGGTCCAGGACCCGTTGCAGAGGATGCTAATGGCGCAGCTCCATCAGACCAATCAGCTGGTTCGAGCCCTAGCTCCAAGAACACCCGCCGATCCTTTGACAAGCGTCCTAAGCGGGACGGACAACGGGTCCGGCAACTCAAGCAGCGGCATAACCGTGAAAGGTTATGCTGCCAGAGAGATGTTTTTGAAGCAGTTAGTGGACGATCGAAAGCTGGTGAATGTGATCAAGTTTCATGCTCTCCAGGAGCTGGGACTTCCAGAGGAACGAGCAGACGGTTCCCTCCTTCGGACTTTTCTGGAGCAAAGAGTGCCGCTTTCAGACAAGAAGTCCTTGATCCAGTTTGGGTACATTCTGGCTTGGGGATGGGAAGCAGGGTTCAAGACAAACAATGTGCAGATGATGGCATTCGCTGGACGGATGATGATGTATGTGGAGCAATGTGCATTGGACGATGGCCGATCGACTCTGGGTTGGCTCATGACGGGCCTCCCAGAGCCCAATTTCCAACAGCTCAGTCTGAATCGAAAACGGACAACTCTGACTCCATTTTCGAAGTTGGCACCACCCACTTGGGTGGCAGCAAACATCGGATATCTACGAGACGTGGAGGTGTTCGAAACCAGATTGAAACAGCTGCATCCAGGAAAAGGGCCATCTCCAGTTGCCAAGGACTCCGACAACGAGGACAAGCCCAGCCGTCCGAAGCCGAAGCCAAAAGGGAAGAAACCAAAGGGAGGAAAGGGGGCCGATGCGCCGCCAGCAGACACTCCCAGTGCCTGAACCAGAAGCACAGGGTCTCGGGGTCGCGCGCGCGCGCGCGCTCTCAACATGATATCCATAATCATTCCGGTTTTTGTGGTCATAGATGGTTTCCTCAAGACTCAGAAGTTTTTAATTGCAAGATTCATCAACCCAATGCTAGTGGACCTTTCGAGCCCCTGTCAATTTTGATAGCTGCATTGCATTCGATTGCCACAGTGCCTTGTAGCTTTAATCTTTTTTGCAGGCGGGCCATGGTTCCAGCTTGGCTCTCCCGTACAGTAAGGTCCTCCTGTTCCAGGAGACCCATATGGCCTGTTCCCCCTCCTTTGTGGCGATGGACAGGTAACTCCAACCCAGGCCCCAGACAGCGCCGTCGTAAGAAGCTTTTGCAGACTCGTTTTGCTTACCTTCAGAGAGTTATTTGTATGCTAAATTGGATTACCCTAGGATACCCTGATACACCTCCACCTGAAGCCCAAGCTGGGGAGCCCCTCACGGGGGAACAGGAAAAGGTAGTTCAGACCTTGCATGATCATTTAGCTCACTTTTGCGACGTGCCGATGTTTTCCAGCGAAGACCTGGGCCGGTTCGGAGAAAAATTCAGTGCTCTTCACAACTCGTTGCAGGAACTGCCCCAACATGAGGAAGTGGACCTCAATGACTTGTTGCAAGAAATTAGTCGAAGCTTTGATGGATATACTAGCTACGAGCAGCCGCACTTCAGTGCGGCATCCCAACATGAAGAGGATCATTCCCGATGTAGTCATCAACCATCCCATGTGGCAATATCCAACACGGGTAACAAGCCGGTGATAGCCAATAGGATAAAGTGGAAACACCCTCCATCCTTTGATCCTAGGCCTTATCTATTGGACCCTATAGTTGCAACCGTCTTTTCAAACCCAGATGCTTTGCGCTTGCCTTCCAGTTTGTGGCCCCAAAAGCCCCGAGCTAAACCACATATCCAGAGGAAGGAGCTGCTTAGTTTGATGAAAATTTGGGATGCACATGGTTCTTTGGCTTTGTTCCCATGCCACGAGATTGACCCCCAGGAAACGGTAGGACTCTTTGCGGTTCCTAAAGATGTGCACTTTGACCGCCTCATCATAAATCCCACTGTGTTGAATAGCAGGTTAATGCCTTACAGCAGGTATACTAAGAAGCTAGCCCCAGGTGCCCTTCTATCCTTGCTATCCTTGGAGCCTGAACAAGCTTTTAGATTTTGTGCAGATGATCTGTCCGATTTTTATTACACGTTTAAGGTTCCCAGGGCTAGAGCAAAAAGGAACTGCATAGGAACCAAGGTATATGCTTCAGAGTTGTCAGATATCAGCTGCTTGGATCCCTTAGAACCGGGTCCCTTTTACCCTGCATTGAACACATTGGCAATGGGCGACGGCCATGCCGTCGAGATCGCCCAAGGAGCACATCATGCGCTACTCCAGCTCGAAGCAGGCAGCATGCGCGAGAGCGAAACACTAGAGTACCGAAAACCCATACCTAGGGGATCTTTTGTAGAGCTCCTTGCAATAGACGATCACATAGGCGTACAAAAGATACCATTTGATGAAGTAGACCAACCAACCCATCATAGAGATACCCAAGTGTTCCAGGATGCCCAAGCTGCTTACACAAAGGTTGGCCTAGTGGCTCACCCGGGCAAAGCTAGGCGTCGCCAGACCAAAGGGGTCATACTTGGTGCTGATTTCGATGGGGGTAAGGGCAGGGATAGTGTACCTAGGTCTCGGGTCATGCTTCTCATTTGGATGACAGCTACTATCGTGCAGCATGGAACTTGTACCCGCCAGATTTTGTCTTCCTTGCTAGGTTGTTGGATACATGTCATTTTGTTTAGACGGCCCCTGCTGTCTTTAATCGATGCACTATTCAAAGAGGGAATGCAACATCCACCTACACGTGTTTTCTGCTTATCTTCGCATAGTCGCCATGAACTCATTTCTTTGTGCTTGTTGGGCCCCTGTGCCCAGGCTGACCTTAGAGCAGTTTTTCCTTCGGAAATCTATGCATTAGATGCTTCCCCGTTTGGGGCTGGGATAGTGGTTGCACCTTCCATTTAAACTAGCAGTTGCCGAACTATGGCGCCATTCGGAGCAGAGGGGATATCATACTAGCTTATTGGGGCCGGCCGCTTCAACACTCAAAGAACTAGGTTTTGACTCCGTGCAAGATTTGGAAATGAATGAAGAAATATCATCCTTACAGCCAACTCCGGGTTTGGTTCCCAAAGTGCCTGCATCCTTGCAAGAGGGTTTCCTCTATGATTGCGTGGAACTTTTTCGCGGCTCAGGCAACTGGTCCAGTTGTCACCAACAGCATGGATTGATAGTGCATGAGGGTTATGAGCAAAAGCGCTCCAAGCTGTTTTTCAAGGATCTTGCAGATAAATCCACTTTCCATGAAGTGTTAGCGCTAGCACATCGCAGAGTGGTTAGGGAATGGCATGCAGGACCACCTTGTCTTACTTTTGGAACCTTGCGTAGGCCTCGCTTGCGCAATGTGCAGTGCCCGGCTGGGTTCAACCCCAGCGACCCTTTGACTGCATTACACAACTTGCTTGCGCGCCGAGTTGCAATGATCTGCTCAATTGCTTTGATCACTGGAGTTTACTTCAGTGTAGAGCAGCCTGGCTCTTCAGTGATGTATCGTTTGCATTGCTTTAAAGTCTTGGTTCATATGGGGGCTGTAATCACACGCATGGCTTTTTGCAATTTTGGGTCTGCCTTTAATAAACCTTCCCAGTGGTTGCATAACAAAGGTTGGCTTTTGCAGTTTGAGGGAGCTTGTTCATGTTCATGGAAAAACCACCACTTCGTAGTGCAAGGGTCTTTCACTCGGGACAGCATTGAGGAATTCAACAAGAGGTGTTTGCCCGATGCTTGCACCGTGTATGGAAAAATCCCAGAAGTCGGAGAACAAGTGTCTTCCTACTCTGCTCGCTACCCTGTATCGCTTATGCAGAGGATGGCGCAAGGCAGTCAAGCAGCCAAAGCAGACGGGCCTCCCGTCATTCCCATGAGTGCTAGGATTGTTTCATTTAAGCGTGTTGGTTTACCATTACCGGATGTCCTTGAAAACTTGCCTGAACCTACGGTTGATGACATGGTTGGTTTCCGTCCTTGGTTTGAAGACCCTGAATGGATTGGGGAGTTAGCCAATTCCCTCAGCTTCCACACTTTGTTCAAGTATCGCTTTCGGAGTAGCAACCATATCAATGTCCTTGAAACCAGAGTATATCTCTCTTGGATTAAGCATTGTGCTAAACGTCACCGGGACTCCAGAGTTTTAGCCTTGCAAGATAGCAGAGTAACTTTAGGAGCGGCTGCCAAGGGCCGTTCAAGTAGCTATGCCATAACTCGAGTACTTAAGCAGGGTATCCCATATATCTTAGGTAGTAACCTCTATCCTGGAGGACTGCATGTCTATTCTGGGGACAACAGAGCCGATGCTCCATCCCGCTTCCGCCAGGTGGAGAAACCTTCCAAACTGCCACCAGTTTGGTACGATGCTCTGTGCAAAGGGGATTACCGTGCCTTTGATGTGGTGTGCCAGGCTGCACAAGTGCCTCGAGTGATCGGACGCTGGGCACGGTTACTTTTGCTGCTTGCTGGGGACATCGAAACAAATCCCGGTCCATTTGAGCATAAGAAATTCCAAGAACGCGGTGACTTAGACATGACGGTGGGGTTCACTGCTGCTACTTCTCAGCGGATGACTAAGTGCCTGGAAGCCTTCATGACTTGGGTTCAGCAATCATTGCAACTGGACGTCGGTAAAGTACTTGCAGATGCTTCAACTACATCTTTAGCCTTGAGGGGTTACGGCATGTACCTGTTCAAGTCTGGACATCCACGATATCTATATGTGTACGCGATTACTGCAATACAAGACCAGTATCCTCAGCATAAACCTTTTCTCAGTGCTGTGTGGCAGATTGATAGAAAGTGGCAGGTTGCAGAGCCTGGCAAATGCAGACGTGTGGTTTCAGTCACCACGTTCAAAGCAGCGTTGGCCGTGGGCCTGCTTTGGAAGTGGTGGCGTTGGTGCGCAGTCTCAATGATTGCATTTGCTGGAATGCTACATCCTTCGGAATTCATCGTGCTGCAGCGGCGTGATTTGATGTTGCCAAGGGATACAAATTTTCATACCCAAGTGTTGTACATTCACCTGAAGAATCCGAAAACATACCGCTTTGCCAGACAACAATGTGAAGATCTCCGATCCTGAAATCATTTCTTTTGTTGATTCGCTGTTTGGCAATGCGGACTTGGAATCGAAGTTGTATGGTGGAACTATCAGCATGTATAGAAACCAATGGAATGCAGTTATGAAGAAGCTAGGTGTACCACACTTGCAGGCTGAGCGCGGTTTGACACCGGGCACCTTGCGGGGTTCAGGAGCGACCGCAATGTATCTGCAATGTGAAGACATCCCTCTCATTTGTTGGAGGGGCAGATGGAGCAGAGTGAGGACTCTGGAGTTCTACCTTCAAGAGGTAGCAGCTCAAGTGCTGGAACACACTTTGACTCCTACGGCTAGGAAAACCATCTCTGATTTCTGCAATGCTTGCTTCGGAATTTTTACCACTTCGTTGCATGAGGTGCGCAGTTGCGCAGGTCCCAAGTGATGGAAGAAGACTTGTGATAGATCGCCAGTTTTGATTCAGCACCTGTGGACTACCCAGCTGGTGGCATATAGTCTTTTCCAGTGCCTCCAGTTTGTTGTGCTGAGCTCAGCTGCTTCCAACACGGAAGCGAGGGCAGCTTCGAATGAGAGGAGAGAAATGGCGATGAGACTCTATCCCATGATGTCTGGAAGTGAGTGCATTGGTCAAGCTTCCCACGGGCCACCCGCCCGCTTGACTTGTGATAGATCGCCAGTTTTGATTCAGCGCCTGTGGACTACCCAGCTGGTGGCATATAGTCTTTTCCAGTGCCTCCAGTTTGTTGTGCTGAGCTCAGCTGCTTCCAACACGGAAGCGAGGGCAGCTTCGAATGAGAGGAGAGAAATGGCGATGTACATCATGTTTATTGAATATATCATATCTCTCTCTCTCTCTGTATATATACATATGTGTATATATATTTATTGTTTTACATGTATGTATTTTTTTATATGTATATTTATTTTTACATCTATGTATATATATTTATATATATTTATTTATTTAGACATATATATGTAGAATATATTCATATATATATATATCAATATTGTCTATACTGTGCATCAAATATCATGTATATGTCAAATATTGATATGCCAAACAAGTGTAATATACATAAACGTCGTATGTATGAGATATGTTTGCTTTCATCATTTCAAATGGTTATAGCTAGTAGATAAGCGCCAGAACGAATAGTATTGTTATTATATTTGAATCTGTTTTGATGTATGTGCAGATTCCCAAAGTATTCCCCACTCAACCGTGCTTCTTGAAGCAAGGCGCTGGAGATTTCATGAGTTGTGCCATGATCAAAACCTCCCACAGGATTGCGATCGTTGCTTGAATGACCCTTCCACTACTGGCGAGCCTCGCCATGGTTGGTTAAGCACCAGAATTTCAAGTGATTCGGCACATGCCAAGCCGTGTCAAGACCTATTGAGGAGTTGAACCCAGCCATCTAAACCAATGGAACTCTCGCTGGTAAATCCCAAATATCAGCAGTGCCATTCCAGTAATCAACAAGCGAGCTTGACGCTGCCTGCTGATTTGGGACTCCTTATTTTCTTGAGGGATGGTCCTTTTTGGTTCCCCCAGCAGAGAACTCTATTGCAATTGGAGAATGTAGGGTCGAAACGTTCAAGATGAGTAGTATGATGGGTAGTAGATAATCTGATATTCACCACCACAATGGGATTACATATATATATATATATATATATATGTGCCAGGCCTCGCCAGACCCCCCCCTCCCCCCAAGGTATGTTCCTCCCCCTGTGGACCTGTGGTGTTGTGCTGGTTGGTGTAGGTGGTGGTTGCAGGTTCGACATAGGTAGTATATCAAATCGGATAAACAATACAGGTAGTACGTAATTAAGTTTTGTATATATAGCAAATAAATAGTTAATAAGAAGTACATAGGGAGTAAAGCTACGTAGATATAGCTAGTATGTAGGTAGTGCATCGGTAGTATATGACTAAGTATATAAGTAGTAAATAGGTAGCATAGAAGTAGTGTATGGTAGTACATAGGTAATAAGTAGATGTACATGCAGAGCAAATTAAATAATGCATTTGTAGTATATAGATAGCATACAGGTGTATAAGGAATAAGTGGGTAGGTAGGTGGGTATACTGATAGTGTGCAGGTAGCAAATGAGTAGTATAAAGGTAGTAAAGAGGTAGCATATAAGTATGCACGCAGTACTTAAAGCCTCCAAATGCTGCAAATAGCATGCAAATTGAAGGAAAAGGCTCAAAAATGTTCCTAATAGTGACAGTGCGGCTCCCAAATGCCGCAAATAGCATGCAAATGGGAGGATAAGGCTCCAAGATGTTGCAAATAGCGTGCGAATGTGAGAGTAAGGCTCCCAAATGCTGCAAATATCCACCGCAGCTTGAAGCCAAAGTCCCCTAGAAACGGCGAGATGCCATCGGCATGAAGTGACCACTGCTGCTACCCTGGACGAAGACAGTGGCTAAGGTGTGGGAGTCCGGGGGCCGGGCTTATATATATATATATATATATATATAGAGACATATTCTGAGCAATAACCGACACAAAATCAAGTCATTCCAATAGATGGCAAGTGGTTCCGGTGGCAAGTGGTTTTCCCAATCATTGTGGTGACTTGTTGGGATCTCAGGTTCTCCTTGGAATGTCATCCATGAGATGAGACAACCACTAGACCAAAGTGTCCACATGGACTGCGTACTATATGCATCTATGCCAAATGGTGTCAATTGAGCACTTCTAGGAAATCTCAATTTTGTGAAGTGATTTGGCTTCTACGGCAAATGTTTTCAACCGCGTGTTTGAAGTACTTCTGCTAATATCGCATCCGACACGGAAAATCCTAATCCCCTCTAACAAGATGTCATGATGAAACATACACAACTGTTCACTGTTGTTGGTCATTGATGGCTACCATGATCAACCTTTTTAAGCTGCCATCCGATCTATCATCATTAGCTACTGAACATAGGCGTTCGCCATCATCAACCCTAGGTTCACCATCATTAACCATAGGTTTAACCGTCATTATCCATTATAGCAAGCCATGATGGTTTGATCAACCAGCTTATCAACCATCAGCTCAATTATTTAACCATCATTGACCACAATTATAATAAGCTAGCGCCTAATAGCAATAAGCTTTAGTCCTTATTCACCAGCTCATTAACCAGTATCAAGCGACCACAATAGTTCAACTGACAGATATGCGACCTGCAGGTGCTGATGTGAGTGAGTTTCAGGAGACGTGCATGTTTGGGCAGCTCAGAGATTGGAAGGTAGCGGTTGCCGTGATGCTCATGGCGGTTGTGGCATCCGCAGCAGGATTAACCATCACTTCAGGCAGGACTCACGAGTGGTTGAGAGAAGGACTTACCTAAAACATGCAAATTTCATATACCTAAGGCATCCGTCATATCCTTTGATTTGAGCGATCAAGTATAGCTTAGCCACCCCCAATGGGTATGAATACTGGACGTTTTTGCGAAATCAACCAAGGATACAAATTGAACCAGTAGTCAACCAGAGTTCTCTTACCAGCCTTGATTTGCTCAACCACTATGAACCAACCAGTGGCCTCTTAATCAACCAGCTTGAGCCGCAGCCGCTTGGTATCCACACCTTCGTAGTGGCAGCTGCTCTGCCCTTCCAAGGCGTGAAGCCAAGTTGCTGTGTAAAAGGCGGGAGTCGAGGGCTGTGGTGATGGGGCGGGCGGTTTGATTTGGTTTGGTGGGTGACAACTTTCTATGGTTTTGAAAGGAAAAATCAAACCAAAGAAAGATTTGTGATTTGAATAGGTATGACTTGAGACTTTCTATGGTTGAATAGTTGAATATCAATTTTGCTCTGGGTTTTCTATGGTTTTTGTAGGGAA
>VSDK01029500.1:2729-17315 GCA_009767595.1 Symbiodinium kawagutii | reverse complement strand
TTGCTGCTGTTGTTGTTGTTGTTGTTGTTGTTGTTGTTGTTGCTGTTGTTGTTGTTGGCGTTGCCGTTTGTTGCCGTCGTTGTTATTACGGTAATGTTGCCACAGTGGGTGGTTGTTGATCCCATGGCCGACATTGATGTTGCTGCTCACGTTGCTATGGTGACGGTTGCAGATGTAGCTCAACCGTATAGCAGTAGTACTACCAGTAGTACTACTGCTATACTAGTAGCAGCAGTAGGAGTACAGTTGGAGAAGTAGTAGTAGTACTGGCGTTTAATTGCGCACACTATAGTCACTACAGTAATAGTAAAGTACAATAAACATAGAGAATTGATGAGAACTGGATTTACTATGCAGAACCACTTTGTTGGTTATTCTCCCGCAAAGTGACAATTTTTGATCACTATTCAGACTGTTCACTGCTACATTGAACGAGTAGTCACAGTAAAGTATGATTGGTCGGTTTCTTAGTTCACACCACCATCCCTTATAATCCTTCAGAATTCCTCGAACCATTATCAACATCTGGGTAATAATGATCATTTTTGTTGGCTCCCGTTAGTTACCGTATGACTTGGCACACATACCCATCTGTTGATTGGTTAGTCGCTTGGCTGTTTGGTTGGTAGGTGGGTTGATTTCGCTCAGGTGGCACTGGGAAGCTTTCGGAGTTCGCACGTGGAAGTGCTGGACATCCGGAGCTGTGCCGTCGACCCTGCCTTCACTTCTTGATGGGTCGCTGCACTGCTGGTGCCAACTGCCACTATTGTCATGAGGTGGGGAAGAAACGTGCAGTTGCTGGATGTTACGGTTACTGGATGTTACAGTTACTGGATGTTACCGGCGATAGTGTCATGTCATTTTCAATTTTTTGGTTACCAACGAGTACTATACTAGTGGTCAATAGTTTTCAACAAATTGATCACAATTCAACCAATTACACTTTGGCAAACCAGCCTAGTTGCGTGGAAATCCACCGTAGAACTGGCTTCTTTTCCTATTCAATTTGGTGACTATTAGCTTGCAGGTTATTTCACCAGAGTGTATTTTTTTGATACCAGCAACTCTTTGATGTGGTCAACATGCTGGTTCATCAGTGATCGCCACGGGGCTAGCAACGTTGATGCCGCCTGTGAGGTCCATTCAACGAAGGAGGCGAAACTCAACAAGAGTCAGCGGAACATCATGCAGAACCTTTCCAGCCATCAATCTGCAGCCCTCATCCTGGACTTTGTGAAGTCTAAGCTATCGAAGACGAGTTCCATTGCGGGAGTTGCTGAGTTGGTCACTTGCTTGGAAGAAGAAGCATCCACACAGCAGGTGCTCCCTGGTTCAATTTCTTCATCGGATCTTCAACGTCTTCGGAAAACATTTTCTCGCATGAAAGTGTACAGCCTCCTTCACCTTTTCACGAGCCCAGCTTCGCAATATAGCGAGGAGGATCGCGTGAGGGTCGAACGTGTATTCAGCCTGGTGCATACAATTCGCAACCAGCTCGTTGTACGAAATTGAAGCGAGCAACGCCTTGGAATTAGCATCAATCATCATCCCAAGCCCTCATGGAGATTTCTGTGCATCACCAGCTGCTTGCAAGACGACTTCACATGTCGCATCTATGTCTATCATACAGTTCATGAGCTGAAATTGGTGCCATGAGAATATTGTTGGGGGTCAGCTTCTGCCACAATGTGGACATTGCTTACCGTTTTGAAGTGATTTGATTTGTTTTAACGCCAATTTCCGATAAACACTCACATGTAAAACTTGTATGTAGACTGGCGGAATATGCCCGGTCCGCGAAAAGTATGAATTTGGCACATTTGGGGATTTTGTGGTAAGTAAGACAGATCAACGTGATAAAGTTCCCCCGTGGGTTTTTGAGCAGTATACATGAGGTTGGCACGGACGTTGTTTGATGTGATTTTCATTTACTTTCATATATATATATATATAAATTGAGTTTGGAATTTGCAGCAAAAGTCGGATGCAGAAGTAATCCATCCCTTTGGAAACCCCACACTTCCCAAAGCCAAAACCCAAGATGTGGTAGAAGAAATGCATTTTAGTGGGGGCACGGGAGGTTTAATAGAGATTCTGGGGGGGTGGTTTTGATCAGCTTTTATTTTCACCAGTACGGGCAAATGATTGATTGATTGATTGATTGGTTGGTTGATTGATTGATTGATTGATTGGTTGATTGATTGATTGATTGATTTCTAAGGGGTTGAAACCACCAACCAGGATTATATTCAGAAACCACCCAAATCATGGGATTCATAGCAAGTAACAAACAAATCAGCTAAGCCAGGGGTCATGTCAGCACTGTGTATCCATCCCTGGTACCCAGGACTGTCAGGAGCCAGGGCTGGTGGGGTATCCTTTCAAGTCCTCTAAAGGGGTAGCTAAGGAGCTTCCAGGAGTGGCCTAACCAAATGGTAGCTTATCAAGATTGCGGAGTGGTTACTGTTCAATAACGCGGAATCCACCCAGGGTTTGGTCGGATCAGATTGCTGCTTGCAGTGCGTTCAAACAAGGAATTGAGATCCAGCAGCATCATGTGAA
Organism: Symbiodinium kawagutii; assembly: GCA_009767595.1. Taxonomy (NCBI): domain Eukaryota; class Dinophyceae; order Suessiales; family Symbiodiniaceae; genus Symbiodinium; species Symbiodinium kawagutii. The sequence continues at coordinate 14,753 of VSDK01029500.1, read as the reverse complement.
CCCGTATGAAGCACTATTCGTCATGCTCAATAGTGCTTGACATATTTACATTGCTACTGATGATGTTCAAGATTCGTTCAGGTACACTCACATTTGATCACACAATGATTGATCATGGCAATGTTAATTGAACATGAATGAGTTGACCAAACTAGATAATTCCCATAAAGCCTTGGTAGTCGCTCTCATGATCGGGGTCACCAATTCATTGATGGGTTCAACATCACCAAAATGAGGGTTTCTCAAAATAGGGGTACCCCCAAATCATCTCATGTTTATCACTTTTATTTTATAGTAGCAAACCAACCAGTTTTGGGGTTCCCTATTTTGAGAAACCACCGAATTGATACTTACCCAACTTTGATCATCCATGGTGAGTCACCCATTCCGGACTATGTAAGCAGAGAAACCTCGATGGGTGTTGGCCTGCCATACCATTTGGGTACATCGCCAAGCGTAGCCAGAGGCAGTAATATTCCTTAGAAACAGTGAGGTCAAGCCATTGACTTCCAGCTATTGATGATTTTTGAAGCATGATTCACCATACATACTATATATATGTATTTATTTACATATTTACATTATATATTTGTGTATATATATATATACACACATTTTATTTATGGTTATGTTCAGGTTTAGCTACAATAAACCAATTTTAAGCCTTTAGGAAAAAGAGCACTTAGCAACACTAAATCTGGCATTTGTGTACCATTGTTGACAAGCTGTTGACTTCACAACAGTTGAGCCCAGTTGGGGGCACTAGCTGCAGGGCTCACTTCCGATTCGGATGGTTTCAATATGTTTTAATCGAGTTGGAGCTGGTCTTTCAAGATGTCAATGGGCATGTGCAAAGAAAGGAAACAAGGAACTTGGGAAAAAATTGGAGAGCAATATCAAGAACACAGAGCACCTGTGATAGTTGCAGATAACGTGGTGGATCGTTTCATCTCTGTTCAATATTCCTGACTTCGCTCGGATTATTGCCAGACTTCGCCAAGAGTTGAACTGGGGGTGAAGTAGCTTAATACATCCAGACAATGATCGATGTTGAAATGGTAAAACCCTTTGCTTCCAGTTACCTGTTGCCATTATAGCAGGTAAACCCAGCAAAGTGGTGAGTAGCGAAACTTCGATCAGTAGTCACTCACCGTTGTTTTAAGATGGTGGAGCAACTCAATTGCCCCATTTGGTGGTTTCTTAAAATAGGGGTACCCCTAAATCATCCTTTATTAATCCTTTATAGTAAGAAACCGTCCAATTTTGGGAGTCCCCTATTTTGAGAACCCCCCCATTTTGTCGCTTCCGCTTTGATTGACATCTTGGTCGCTAAGTTTCTGAACTTCAGTTCACTCGATGTATGACTTGATCAAGTGATACAGCTACCCATTCAAAGCAGGATTTTAACAGTTGTGCATATGCCGGCCACTTCCTGCTTTGCAGCCGGCCCTGCTTGGGATGCATGGCCAGTTGGCCGGACTTTCAAAACACCACCGCCTGACTCGTGCCGTTGGTCTAAGGCTAGTCAAGTTGGTGGTCCCAAATTTCCCGAATTCAACAAGTTGCATGGCCGGTGGGCCGGACTTTCAAAACACCACCGCAAACATCAGGCCGTTGGTCAAAGGCACGTCATTTTGGTGGTCCCTAATTCACCCAGTTGCATGGCCTGGGGGGAAGATGTCAGACTTTCAAGGCAACCATCGAGCGACTCATGTCTACGGCTCGTGATTTTGGTGGTTGCAAATTCACCTAGTTCCGGTGGGCCGGACTTTCAAGACACCACCGAGCGACTCATGCCGTTGGTCTAAGGCTCGTGATTTTGGTGGTTGCAAATTCACCTAGTTCCGGTGGGCCGGACTTTCAAGACACCACCGAGCGACTCATGCCGTTGGTCTAAGGCTCGTCATTTTGGTGGTCCCTAATTCACACAATTGCACGGCCGGTGGGCCGAACTTTCAAAACACCACCGCCTGACTCGTGCCATTGGTCTAAGGCTCGTGATTTTGGCGGTTGCAAATTCACCTAGTTCCGGTGGGCCGGACTTTCAAGACACCACCGAGCGACTCATGCCGTTGGTCTAAGGCTCGTCATTTTGGTGGTCCCTAATTCACCCAATTGCAGGGCCAGTGGGCCAGACTTTCAAGAAACCACCGAGCGACTCATGCCTGTGATCTAAGGCTCGTCCTACCAGCTGAGAATGACAACTGGAAGGTCATGGGAGGTCCATCAGGGAGATGAACCGTTCGCAGCTGATTGAGAATGCTTCATAGTGGTTGACCATTTGTTTTTTCACAAACATGTGTAAACATCCACGCGGCACTTATCATTTTGCTCGCCATGGTAACCATGCGTTGACTCAAAACGTGTTTGAGCCACGTTGCAGTCATCACGTTGGCGCTGTTGCACCACCTGATGAGGCCCGGCCGCTGTTTCTGCGGCTTCGGTGTCTCCAAGATAGGATGGTTGATCATGTTGGTTAGTATTTGGCACCACTACTGGATGGCTTATACCCACGAATTCTTAGGTTTTTAGTGTCTTTGGGATATGATTGATTGACCATAACCACTCAAAATATATTTTTAGCAAGGGATCTATAAGCCACCAAGACTACATATTGGCGTTGATTTGTCAAAAAAAATCATTTGAATGTTTGATTATGGTTGACTTGACTATTTGGCTGCTTGAGTGGCTAGAAGTCAGTCGCAATTCCTAGGCCTGATCAACACCCTTCCGCAGCAGGAGAAAGGTTGAATTTCAATGATTCTCCCAGGGATATTGGATGGTCAATAGGCAGCCATGGACAATCCGTAATGAAATGATTCATTCAGAATCTAATGCTTAATGGAGACGCGGGCCTCGGGGATTCACATCCAAGTAGTAAATGAGACAGACATTTGATTGTTACAGTAGGTCGTTGGGTTGTCATGGCTGATTACTGGGAAAATAAGGGATTGTTACAGTAGGTTGTTGGGGAAAATAAGACTGATATTTGTACGGCTGATTCGTTGAGCCCACGCTAGCTAAGATCATTGTTGTGCATGGGAACAGCGCTTGGGCAGGAATATTTCTTAGAAACAACCCTGGCACGTTTTAAAGCAGAGTTGCCTCAGTAAAATGGATAAGCATTGAATTGCAAGAAATTTCGCAGAGGAGTGACATCCAAGACTATGCTGAACATCAATGAAATATTTCAGTGTGAAAACTATATGAGGGAGTGCTGAGTGTCGCATGGACGGGCAGCTTGTTCACGGCTTGGTGGAGCCGAATGTTCTTTCGAGCGCCGCAACTTGTGGCTGTTCTGAGATTTGCCGTCGCTGAGTTAGTTCGGTTTGCTCGAGATACACTCCAGTAAACTAACATAGCAATGGAAAATCACCATATATTGTAGAGAAACCCAGGAAACCATCAATAATTGGCGGATTTTCCATTGCCATGTTAGTTTACCAGAGTGTATTTGGAAAAGAACGGAGGGGTGATTTTGCGTCGGGGTCAAGCTACACAATGATGCTGTGGATGTATTACTTGTGGTGAGATTGCTGATGAACAACAGCTTAATTTTCCCAGACCGGCTTTTGACATGCGGGTGTTTCTCCAAAAAGAGGTGCCACTAAATCGAATTCAGATAACCCATTTCAATAAACCAGTCATTACAGTCGGTATATCCCTCCTCGGTATATCCCTCCTGTGCTTATTATTCCCTTGTTAGTACCAGTTGCTCACCATTCTGAGCCTGTAACCATTTAGAATTTCATTTCATAATTAAGTTGGTAATAAATGTTAATTAACCCTTGTAACCTCCTGTTGGTAATAAATGTTATTCCCTTGTTAATACCAGGTGCCCCCCCTTTTAAGAAACCACCAAAGAAGTTGGACCTCCCAACACCTGGCAGCGATGAAAAAGCCAGCGGGTGCCGCGACCGATTTGGGGACGTATAAAATTGGTGGTTTCGCAAGCCATAGGGGATCCAAACAATGGATGGGCCATTACAAATTGAATATAAATGAGAAAATGTCTTGGATGATGTGGGGGGTCACCTATTCTGAAAGACCATACATACATATTTGAATTTGATACTTTGATGATATAATCAGTCCTTTGATGTGATACATCATTGAATGATGTTCCAACGATATCTTTTAGTTGCTAGTAGCGCAATTGATACCAGCTTATATCGAGCATCAATATGCCTATAAACCAGACGCAATATGCATGTTTCTTTGAAATGATCAGCAGATTGAAATGAAAGAATCTACTGTACATGCTGGTTTCTCAGAGTAGGGGTCCCCCCAAATCAAGTTTAATCATTATAAAACCATTTATCGTAACAAACACACCATATTTGGGGGTTCCCTTTTTTTGAGAACTCCCCATATCAGCTAGTTACTAGTCGTATGGGTCGTATGATGACGGATCTGGCAAATCTGAAGTTCCGACCCTGGCTTTGGAGCCATCATTGAAGTGTTGCGCTGCGCGTCACCGTCGCAAAAGATGTGCAAGCTTTAGCCGCTGCTGGCGTGCATGAGGGGAGTGTGGTGGTTTCATGCAGGGAATTGTGGACAAGATGTGCGGAGTTGGCTGATCATAGCTCTTTTTTGTTTCTACGCAGCTGGTGAAGTTAGACACATGTAGCTGGCAAAGATTTAATATATTTAATTGGAATATACCCATTCTAGGGTTCCAAGTTTGACCCTGGCATAAGTTGTCAAATAAGTTTGCTTTGTGTCCATCATGTACTTGTTTTAAAGAACTTTCATAGGGGTGGTTCAACCACTCACCAGAACGAGTTGGTGTTGCAAACAGTTGGTGTTGTGGAAAGAACCTGTGAATGATTCAACAGATATCTAAAAACCATTGTTCCAAGTCCCCTTCGTTTGTGATGCCTGTTGACTGGGTTGACCTGACCAGGCCTAGTTGATCAATGTGTGAAAAATGGCTACGCTGGATCGATGAATCACAGCTGTTTTGGGGACCCCCAGCTTCAAGCCCCCAACGATGTACGCGGACAAGCCCACTTCTGTGGATGGGATCACCTATAAGGTCGGTGAACTCACCTCTAAAGCCATTATGGTGGTTTCTCGAAACAGAGGACACCAAAATGGAGGGCTTATTACTATAATTAAAACAAAAGATGATCTGGGGGTACCCCTATTCCGAGAAACACCCGTATAGATGAGACAGCCTATGAGACAATTCTGCACATCCTCACGTTCCTTGGGGCTGCGCCCGCACATAACACGCCTGTAGTTGGAGGCTGCAGTCACAAGAGCTCACCAGTCACCCTGGTCGCACTGGTGCTGCTGATGTCCTCCCCTTGGGAGAATTTAGAGCTACCAGGAGGGTGGTTTTTGCACATGCTAATGGGTGGCTGATGCAAGTTATGCTGGTTATGGTGAGATGGACAACTAATGCTGTGATCGATGTGAATTTTGGATTTTCAGAAATTGCCTCGCAGTTGTTGCCAGGTATGTTACTGTTTGCAGGGGTCACTTCGTCATTTGCCACAGCTGGGATAACCTGCTAGATCAACTCCTCGGACCATCATCAACTAGGCACTGCCACAAGATCGAGACACATCGTTGAAGATTTGAAGATGAATCATCATGCCATTTATGGTCAACTTGAAGGTTGTTTCTCATTTTCAATTCTGGCTGATGGTTTCAAACATTCTTTATTTTCCCAAATGTAGTACCAAATGGTTGGTTGGTTGACTATATCATGTGTTTCAAAGGGGTTGAAACCACCCACCAGCAGATGACACCCCCACATTTCGTCATGATTTGCCGGTGATCATGATGAAACAGCAGGGGTGATACCTCCGATGTTATCACCAGTATAAACGGATGACTCTACACGTCGCAGTCACAAACACTGCGGGCAAGAGCCAGTACGCAGGAACATGTGCTTGCGTGCCCATGCTGAATACTCATGTGATCGGTCATTGTCCACAGCATATCACGAAAATATTGAATACTGATGTATGTATACACACATGTGTCACATGCGCATATGGGTTTGTCCAAGAACACATTAGAACATTACAAAATTATCAACGAAAGTTTCAACACAGTCAATCAATCAAACTTATCATTGGACGGAAGACTTTTCAACCTAATCAACTAATCATGATCACCAAATCATGAACCAACTTATCAACAAATTAACATGTTCAATATAAACAAATGATTAACCAAGGAACCAAATTTATAACCATTTTTCCAACATGTGGATGTGGGTCAGTTCACCCGACGTACCCCTGGTTCCCCAATCATAAGCCAGCAAGTTTTTACTTCTGAAATTGTGGGTGATTCCCTGAAACTATCATTACTTAATGATATACCCATGGTTGGTTATCATGTTTTTTTACCTATCATTAACCAGCAATAACCAGCAAGTGTTTACCCACGAAAGTTGGTTGATTAAAGCCTTGACCCAGATCGCCACTTCAATGATCATACCTTGTGTTGCCCAGGCTACGCCTGGTCCTGTGGACGGCCGGCAGTGGGTGATCCTGCTTTGCGGCTCTCAGTGGCCAAGGTGCAGGGTGGGCGCTTGCAGACACATGAAATGGGAAAGGTGCTTTCATATGTTTTTAACAAACTAATGGTTTGAAAAACCATTAACACGCATTAACAATCACTTAACCATTGGTTTGTCAATAGTTCTCTTTAACATATAATAACTACAAGTAATAAAGCAAACCACTAACAAACCAATGTGCTTTCATATTTTAAGAGAACCATGAACAAACCAGCTTTCCAGAAACAACAAGGGTTAATCATGGCTTGTAATGATTCATAGTGGTCAATAATGGTTAAACAACTACTGTATGTGGTGGTTTCTCAGAATAGGGAACCCCCAAAAATGGATGATTTATCTTTATGGTTGATATTGGATGATTTGGGGGTAACCCCATTTTGAGAAACCCCTATGTATGTGACAAATATAAGAACAATATGCTTACATACAACACTTGGAAAGGTGGTTATATATATGTGGTTGTCCATAAATGGTGGGACCCCCAAAATGGTCATTTAAGCAGGGGAACCATTAATCCTATGGGTTTATAGGGGTACACCATGTTTGGCAAATCCATATTCGTGTTAAGAACAGTATTAACAAACATATGGCAATTTCTCAACATATGGGTTCTTAAATAATCCTTTACATCAACTTTTTATAGGTAATAAACCAACCATGTTTAGGGTCCCTGAAAGCAAGAAACCACCGCATTATGTATCAAACATGAGAAGCAATAGCCTTACATGATAACACTTGGAAAGTTGTTTAAATAAATAAATATATATATATATACATATATATATATATACATGCATATCCTTTTTGATCGAAAAGTGTTGTCCGGGAAATCATACACAAGTATGTGTGTGTGTTGTTATTCTACTTTATCGTATCGTTTGATAGGTTTTACATAGTCAATGAAATCATACATGTTTACTATGTAGAAGTATATTCCATGCGATTATATTAATTAATGACATTTTCGTTTATACATATAGCATTGTTTGTATATTGCAGGCAATTATGATCAGATACCTGCTGATTATTTCTGTGCTGTTAGCTGTCGTTAATATGGACGATCGGGTGATGGACCTGGGGTCTGACCGTTGTGGTTTGTGGGTTTCCTCCTCGTAAACCAGTGAACATTGCTGGGAAACCTGGCAACCAGTGATGATTATTGATGTTTGGCCAGCTATTGATGATTGAGATGTTTTTTTACCAATGATTTCAGGAATGTCAACTATTTCGATCGTTTTGACTATTATTGATAATCATGGGTGAAATTCAGTATGCAACTTAACATTCTTAAGTCACATTGAGTCAACAATGTTACCCATGATTTTATAGTAACATCATAGCCATTACTTTTTATGCGTGATTTATTTCATGATATATTCACCGTATACTCAGCACTAGCTATAATCATACTAGTACCCATGGTATGTACACACTTCTGGCTAGGACTATACATCCATGTTTGATTAAAATGGTTGATTTCACTACATATCTATAGCAGTTACTTAATGATATAGCCATGGTTGGTTTTCATAGCCATGACTTTCTAAATGATATACCCTTTGGTAAACTAACATGGCAATGGAAAATCCACCATTTGTTAGGAAACCCCTAGGAAATCAGCTATAACTGGTGGATTTTCCATTGCCAGGTTAGTTCACCAGAGTGTATCCATGGTTGACTACCATACTAAGCCCTGCGACTCAGACACTTCCACTGCCAGGTGCTCGCTTCAACGGCCTTGCCTCAAGTGGAGAGGCCACTGCTTTCGCGGCGCGGGTGACCCACACGTCGTGGCTGCCGGTGGGGAATCCTTCATGATGATTGGACTTAATGAAAAGCTCAATGCTTGTCATTTGGCTTCATGAATGATTATTGCAATCAGTTGATGATGAGTATCCTTGGTAATGATTCATGACGCTCAATGCTTAGGGGAACAATAACCAGTGCTCAGGCCAAACGAAAGCAAGAAATTGAAGGGTTTTAGTTGCCACATTTGTCCTTGCTGCGCTGGTGATCCACCAACCATTGTCACGCCTAAACCAGTATAGACCATCATTCGCAAGTGCACAGCATAGGTATCAACTAAGAAACGAAAAAACAGCCCTCACCAACCTCAACCAACCAACCTCAATCAACCAACCTCAACCAACCAACCTTAGCCAACCTCTACCAACAACTGACCCCCACCCACTTTCACCAAGCGTTCCTGTAGCCAACCCCATGGCTCCCAGGTTCGAAGCTTCCGATCTGGCCAAAGTCGCCAGTGCCTTGTGCAGGTGCCAAAACGAGCTCGGCCTTGGTGGTTGAACGATTGTGATAGTGGTAGGAATGGAGACTTATCATGAATTACCATGATTACTAAGGAGCAATCACTATGATAGTAATGGAAACTAAGGAGTAAACTAAGGATTCTGATAGTGGATTAAATATTATGATACTAAGGAGTAAACTATGAATTACTGATCAATTACTAATAGTGGTATCATACCATCAAAAGGAGTAAAGTATGATTACCCATCAATTGCCAAGTAGTTCAAACTGGTACCATGATCGTTGTATTACTAATCAAAAGGAGCTAATACTAAAGAATGATTAGTAATACCACTATGATGTAAAGAATGATTGGTTTTGCTAGTAATCATGGTAGTTGAACTATCAAAACTAACTATTCATTCATACATCATAGTGGTATTGATAGCACTACCACTATGATGTAAAGAATGATTAGTGGTTGAATGAATGGTGGTGTCAAAATGATGGTTGCACTATGGTGCATTGATGGTGAAACAACCGTTAAGGGTGGTGAAATGACATGAACGATCTTTCGGACGATTGCAACAGTTTGTTGCAACAACGAGAAATCTTTGGTCCATGAGGAACATGATTTCAAGTTATGAACGGTAGAGCGAGCTGCAGTTCCCACCCATTGGTTTGTTTTTGTTTGATGCTTAGCAGCTGTAAATGAGGATCTCTCAGGTTGGCAATTCCCAGTTTTTGATACACCTGAGGAATAAACAGATATAGAATATACAAGTTTAGATGAACAATATGCACGTTTCAATTACGTGTGTTTAATGCTATAGTACCTTTGATCACAAATTCTTGTTTTTGCTGTTCATTGTTGAGGTGTATCCCAGGTACGGAGAAGTCTCTTTTCTTGTCAAGACTGCTGCTGCTTGTCCCAGCTCCAACATCATGTATGGATGTGCAGCTGGGGTTATATCCATGGTTAAGGACCCTATAAGGTAGCTGATAATAACCCCTATAACCATGATTAGTTCCCAGTCACTAACCAGGGATGCACACGACTGGGATAGTGGATGCCTCAGGTTGGAGTACTTCGAGGGTGCCTGGCAGCTATACGTTTGGCTGCTCGGTGCTTTGCTCGGAGTGTGGGTGCAAAGCTGTTGGCCCAAGGGGCTGGTGCTGTCGTTGTTGTCATTGTTGGCAGTGGTGGTGAGTGCTGGTGGCATGCTGTTGCTGTCATTGTTGCTCTTGCCATCTCTTTGCTCGTTGTTAATATGGTTTACGCTGATTTTTGTTATGCTTGATGATTGTTGGCACTAGTCATCAATGATTGATCATGATGAACTAAGAGGAACTCTTGTTACCAATGGTCACTAACGGTTTGCCATTGTTGCTTTTAGATGGTTAGGGTTGGTGCCATCGCCATCGCCATCGCCTGGGGCATTTGTTTCCGGTGATGATTGCATTTGTTTCCGGTGATGATTGCCATGCGGATCATCGCTACTGGAATGCAGCATGTGATTTATCAGAATCATAGTTCTTGGTTGACACTAGAGGTCAACACAAATGGTCGATGAGTGATGGCTGATACCAATGGCCAACACTACTTGTTAATTACATGTATGTACATTGTTTATTTCATCCATATGAATATGAATCTGTACATGTATGATCATGTATGTATTTATTGACCATGTATTTATGCTTATACATGTATATGTGTGTGAACAAGTCTATCTTTCTAGCTATCTATCTATCTATAAATCTATGCTTCTCTCTCTCTATATATATATATATAAATGTAAATGTATTTTGATGGCTCAACATGGTAATTCCCAGAGGACTATTTCTGAACAATGGTGGATAATAGATGTGATAAATCAGCAGTCAGTGCAGGCTCTCTGTATTCATGTGGGGTCACTATATTACTTTTCAGTGAAAGAGCATGCAAAATACGATATGAAACAAGTCTCATCCAATTTTAATCACCTACTACCTATTCCAGTATATGCACGTATATTTATATATTTATGCATACATACATAGGCATATATGGTCACATATCTACGGCTGGTTGGTCAGGGATATGTGGGTCAATTCACTAGTTCGTGCAACAGGTTCACTCCCTTTGTTCTTGATGTTCTTTTCTTATGTTCATATCATTATCTCGGGGATCGATCTTGATACGGGGTTTGATCATTAACCCCCCGGCCATTTTGGCTCAAGATCACCACGATCCCCTGTTCAGGGTCCCCAATTTTCAATTGGGCCTGGGTCATTCGTTCATACCCAAGTTCGATCATGTCGCAGTGGCCATCCACCTCCAGTTCTGGAAACAGGGGAGGTCGTGGAGATCGCCGTGAGTACTGGCAGGGAGGTGATCAAGGCCGCGATCGTGGCAACGTTGCTCACAATCCATACGAGATCCGCCTGCCGAAGTTCTTGTACCACATCGCAGAGACGGATGAGGTCGAGGACGCATCGATCATCATGATCGACAGCAGGGATGATCGGATGGTGAGCCCGTTCCAAACCTGGCTGGTCAGTGAAATTATGGCCAATGCGGCCAGTTCAATCAACGTGCTCACAGAGAGGGACCAGGTCATGCCCCCCAACTCAGGGTTCCATGTCGCCTTGTTCGCGAACTACACCCTGGATGGTATCAAAGCGGTCTTGGCCCTCTCGCTCGAGAGCAACAGCGGCAACACTTGTGCTCAGTGGGATGGGGACACTGCTCAGGCCCTGTCTCCCCCAGCATTCCAGCCGTTCACCTGGCCTTTGCTCAGGGACACATCAGCTTCATACACTGATGTGAAGATCTACAACGGGAACGAGCTCTTGTTCCATTGGATCCTGAGGGGGTATCGCTCCGATACCGATCTCACGGTCCAGCAGCAGTTCGTGGACGAAGTTCTCGTTCGAGAAGTGAGCAAAGGCAAGCCAAGGCTCTCGATCGTGGTGGCGGTCTTCATGGGCTGGCGAGTGTCGGTCATGAGCTTCGAGTGTGGCGGTCGCACATACTCGATCGGGCCTAGAGGAGCAGTGGTCGCTGGGGACTCTGCAAGGTCTCGCATCGAGCTCAGGGTGTGCAATCGCTCTTCGGAAGATGCTGTGGGGAACGATGCCGATCGGCTTGAGTTCCGATACCGGGACTCGAACAACAGGATCGACTTGAAGTGTTCACGCACTTCCGTTCCTGGGACCTGGCTCACTGTGTCCCACATCTCGGGACCAACGCT
>VSDK01029497.1:67314-88026 GCA_009767595.1 Symbiodinium kawagutii | reverse complement strand
GCTTGACCTTGGGAAACTTCCGCCCCCGGCTTGCCCGGGTACTACTGATATTACGTAATATTAGATATTAGCTAATATTGATATCTATTAGATATGATCATGTAACATTATATGTATCAATATTTTTCAGGATTATAGGATAGGGTACTATTAAGTTGCATTAGGATGATTAGCATAGGATTAGGATTAGAATGTAATCACAACTTAATTATAGTAGATGATTACAGCTAATATCTAATCCTAATCAATAGCATAGGATTAGGATTAGATATTAGGATTAGGATACTATTAAGTTGCTATTCAACTACTAGTTAGCTGTAATCACAACAACTTATCCAGCAATATTAGGCTTACATACTAGCTGTAATATTAGCAGTTGATATTAGCTGTAATATTAGCAGTTTATATTAATTGCAATATTAGCAGTTGATATTAGCAGTTGATCAGCTAATTTGTAGGACTGGAAATCAACTGCTTTGATCAATACAAATTCACAGTTGAGTTTTTCTCGGTTGATTGTAATATTTTGTATTCATCTTATGTTTATCTATGAATGTGTGTTTTGCGTTTATTCATCTAATTATTCCGGTTGGTGGTTGCAAACAATCTTATCGGGGTTGAAACCACCAACCAGTATTTATTTCAATACAAATTCATAAAATTAGCTAGCGGGTAGCAAAAAACAGACATCTTAAATGTCAAAAAAACAGAGTCATAGAATAGACTAAGTAGTGTTGTTGGGGGCTGGCTCACCAAGCCACCTACCGCAACTAAGATAGATCAATAGCCCAGCAAGGCCTCACGGAGCTTCCCCACGCAGCGCAAGCGCTGCGTCTCAGGTTTCGATGGGGCGAAGATGGATCTCACGGAAGTGACAGCAGCTTGCCTCGCGTGGTTGGCTGCGAGACGCCATCCGCCATTGATGGACAGACTTAGCGCAACAGGGAACCATAGTTATGGCTATGGTTAGATATCTATAGTCATGGCTATGGGTATGTTTGACCAGCACCTTTAAAGACAGGATAGTTGTAGCTATGGTTCTATCAGGGTGCAAAGCTTTTGAGAACAGCAGTGCCATCCTTTTGACCTGCGAACATAGGCCCATACATACGTTCATGCATACAGACATACATCACTACATCCGTTCATGTGCACATGTCCAAGTAGTACTTACATACGCAGAGAAAACTTCCGCATTTCTTTGGGCGACTGTTGTTAACCCATATCCAGATCCAAAAGAGAAATCCCTGGTTTCCCTGAAAATCAGGCTATCATGTTTAATCATTGAATACGTTAGCCAGTGGATGCACAAGGCGGTTCTTATCAGAATGCAGCGTTTGGAATGGTGCCATTTATAAGCACCTAGCGAGAGAATCATTATTATCGTTAATTATTATGTATTTCCAGATCCGCATTTAGCAACTGCGGACACGATGCTCATATTTCCAATATGATTATATCATTATGGTTTGTAGTTTCGCTGGACATTCAGCTTATAGTTGACAACTGGGGACATTATGGATTATAATTACCCTGTTGTTATCCATCATCAGACTATAATCCATAATGATCCGCATAGTAATCAGACTATAATCCATAGTAATCCTGCGGTCAGGGACATCGTGGTTTCTCAAAATAGGGGTACCCCAAATCAGCCAATACTAACCATCTGTAGTAACAAACCAACCAGTTTGGGGGTCCCCGATTTTGAGAAACACCCACATGTAGTTATCATCCACATTACAATCTGCTTATAGTTCCCCTGCCTCTATCCCAGGGAGCGCCATCGAGGTCGAAAGCAGCAGATCGCTTGGCACGAGGCAGGGCCATCCGCCATGGCTTAGCATGGCTCGGTGCGCGCACACTGTGCAGTGAAGTGACTGGGTTGACAATGGTTGCTGGACATCCACTTCATTATTTGGCTATGGGTCAATATTAACCAACCAATACTGAGGTATAATAACCAACCACAACCACCCATCATAAAGGGAAAACAATGGTTGATGATAGGGGAACCAGGGGTACAGGGTTTTGACCCACAGCCATTTGTTGATCGTAAATCACCACCAACCAGTTTTAAGACAGGTTTATACAGGTCGACTATTGATTGATTGCGGTCAATGACAATGATTAATTATAATGTTTATTGACCATCTACGGGATTGATAGTGATAGTGGTAAAGTTTACAAAAGTTGATTACGGCTTTGATAAGTGGTTGCAATGGTGAAACACCTACTCTCAATGGTACACCACTGTTCATGTTTAATAATGGCAGTGGTGTAGTAACAACCATTTGTCACTAACCCATTGTCAATGGTGACCCACTATGTTGAATGGTTGGCGATGGTGCATAGTCCTCGTTGAATGGTGCATAGCAACCATTGGTTGTTCCATTTGAACAACCGGTCGGAAGATCAAAAAAACACTTGATAGTTTACAGATGCTATCAGCATGATCAACCATGTTCAACCTCATGAATCATCAACCAGGATCAACCATCAGTGATCACCAACCACCACTTACCAACACCAACCATCACTTATTACACTAACCTTCACCAATGATAGTTGATCAGTCACTTATTAGCACCAACCTTCACAAGCCATCACTGACTTTGACCATCACTAACTAACCATCACTAACTAACCAGCACTAACCTTCACTGATCATCACTGACCAACACCGACCCTCACTAACCATCCCTAACCATCACGAACCAACACTTCCCGGACCGTTCCTTGTTGGTCTCGAAGTCTTTGACGCTGCGCCAGGAGCGACACCATAGCGCGCCAGCTGGCGACTTCGCCCTCCCTGAATTCCAGCCTGGCATGGTGCAGGTGTTGACTCCGAGCCGAGTTCTCCATGGGGGGCTGGAATAGCAATGGTTGATGTGTATGATTGATGGTGGATGGTTAATGATGGCGGTAGATGGTGGTAGAGGGTGGTTATAGTGATTGATGGTTTCATGGGAGATAACCATGAGAATTGCTAGTTCACATAATGTTTATGAAGGTCGATGACGATTGATTGAAGTTCTAACCGAGTCCGCAATGGTTGATCAGTTGTAGGATGTTCAACCATTATTCAACTAGTATAACTTTATTCAACCTTCATTCAATCATTTACCATGATAAGGTACGGTTCAATAGTCATGGTATGTCATGGTACATATTAGTTGATGGACTATAATGGCACCAATAGTCCCAATCCACGAGTTCACTACGAACTAATCATAGCTTTGGGATAAGCCGTTTGGCCGGGCCCCTTGACCATCTATATGCCGCTTAAAAAAGATGTTTCCATACCTGGGGTTAGTCATAGTGCTACCCATCAACCATCCAATGATACTGTAGCCATATATGGGAAACTGACCAGCTACATGGGGTACACAATTGATGGACAATCAGCTGGTTAGTAACCTACTGGTATACATAATTGTCCAATGGTATATGCCTACTGGTATATAAATCAGCCTACTGGTATACATAATCAGCAGTGGAATTTGTGCATGATTAGCTGATTCTGACGTGGGATAAGCAGTCTGTAGGTGCCCTTTGGTTTTGGATCAAAATGACGGGAAAAGCTATGTGCGAGTTCACATCTCATCACAGTATGGTTGGAGGCTAGCTATTGTGATGTTTGATATTGACTCATGTGTTTTTACTGTCATTCATAGATTGCTCCGGCAGCAATTTTCAAAGGGAATGGGGTTGGAGGATCTAACATCATTTTTATGGTGGTGAGGGGTTGCCGGTTCATCAGAACCAAAGCCCCAAAGAAGACAGATATGACAACCGCAAAATATGTTCCATGTTCAGGTGTTTCGGTTTAACCATGCTTGGGCAGTGACAAACGCTGTTTATTTCCAACAAAATCATGTATGAAGTTGGTGAACGGATTAGGTTCCCGGAATGGTCAGTTGGATACAAAAGTATGGTGTGTAGACAAAAAGTACACATCAGCAGGAGTGGTCATGAATATGATAGTACTAAATGTGACATGTTTGAGGCATGCGTCTAAACCATGGTGGTTTGCATTCCGATGTTAGACCTGTTTTGAAAATGTTTTTGTTAATGGTGAAGACAGGTGATATCACGAGTTTTGACGTGCAGGATGGCCGAATCATCCGAGCTGGTACTGTAGTTGATAATGTTGATAATGGCGAGGAACTACAACTGCTAGTCATCAGGCTCATGGCGCTACAGCCGCTATAACCCGCTGGTGGATCAGCAGAACACCTGAACCAACGTGAATAGGGATCATTTAGCATTGTGAAACGTTGTTTGTTCATTGTTTCCTGTTGTTTCTGGTTTCATGTCTTTTTTCGATAAGCATGTTTGTTGTTGACTATTTTATGTTTGTTTTAATTGTCAATCATTAACGAAAACATCAAACAATCTCCTTCTCAGCTGGATTCTTTTTCCTTCAGGCGGAGTTATCAGCAAGTGACGGATCTGAGCATAACCGTGCCCACAGAAACGGACCTGGAAGATTTCACACATTTTGCCACTTGGCCTAGCAACTGGCTGGTGGTTTGGAGGGAGCGATTCGTAGACAGGGGTATCCTTATAACCCTTTAAACCTAGTGGTTTCTTTGTGTTTAAAAGGAACTGCGAGCCCAATGAATTATACACATAGGTAGTGCATATGGCGCCAAAAAACCCTCAAAAATGCATGAGCTCACAGCGTTCCTTTCTGTTATTCTTTGATGTGAACCGTCCTCGGGGAACTTGAGAACGATCCTCATCAGCTGGATCTCCAACCACTGAAGATTCGCTAGACCTTCCCACCACTTGTTTTACTACGGCTGGTGATTCATCAGACTGCCCGGGGGCCCGTTTCGCCGCTGGATCCAGCGTAGTATACCTTTTTGCTGGGTGCCTTGAAAACCACTAGCAGTTCCTTGTGGTTTGTTGCATACTTGGATGACATGTTGTTCCTATACCATGCGCAACGTGCTAGACTTTTGGCTTATACCCAGTCAAGGGACTGGTGACCAGTTGACAAACATGATTTGTAAGTGCAACATGCTTTGATTTGGATTCAATGCGCTATATTTCCCGAGTGAGAGGCCCAACAACCCTCCTCTTTACAAAGATCGACCTCAACAAACCATTCAGTCGTAACCCCTCTTCCCCAAGCAAGCCTGGTTGTTGCGATGCTACCTGGTGGCTGTGATCATCATCTGTTCTGTTTGGTTGCAGATTGGTGTGACGTGCAATTGAACACCTTTGCAACATGTGCAAAGCACTCCAGGACTCCAGGCTTTTACTTACCACACTAACCAAGTGCATCCCAACGCCTTCAAATCTTTTGAGAACTTAATGTGTGTTGCCTCGTTGCTTGGTTGCTTGCTTGGTTGTTTGGCGACTAACGGTTGCCTCGCCAGGCTAGCATGATTGATTGGTCGGTTGGTTGACCATCATTGACCCATTGACCACTTGACCATCAATAGAAGCAACACCAGTGTCGGGATGCAACGAGCGAAGCATCAGAAGGTAACCAAATGACAGGATATGCGGGCCTCTCAAAATAGAAGACCCCAGAGTTATGGTTGGTTGATATTGGTTTATTGCATTTTTGTTATTACAATAAATGGTTAATAGCCCGGATGATAATTCGGGGAACCCCTATGACTTCACAAACCACCATGTAGCCGAAGCTGTTCACTCTCAAATAATTCCTTACATTAATATTACTGCAACCATTGTGTACTAATAGATCAATGAGAAACTTCCATGTAGCCCACAACAATGCTGTAGGATATAAAGCAAACAATGAATATCCAAACCAAGGAGATAGCTGCAGTTCTATCGCCGCGCCAGGATATCCCTTTTCTAAACGCTTGCGAGCGCCCCACCTCCCCTGGTGGTGGGCCTTCTAGTTAAGCAACGTGGCTTAAGGGTAACTAACAGTTATTGTAGACATATCTATAGGTGAAATGATTGATTAATCAACTTATACTTTCGAATCAATCTTAATCATCATTAGATATTAATAGCCATGGTTGACACCATAGTGAGCCTTTATCCAACACTTAAATTGCTTGCTATTTTCATTAAAATCGAATATTATTCATCATTAACCATTCTTAGCCAAAAAAACAAAAACAAACATCCATGATTTATGAACCATGAACCATAAACCATTCTTGACCACTATAAGATTATTAGCCAGCTAAAAGACAGGAAAGAGGGGTCCCCGGTCGCAGGTCATCTACACCAGTTCCATTCTCGTGGAGCAATCGACTCCCACGGAGCATTTGATCTTCGACGCTCGCGCAACGGTGGGTGGTGCCTCGACCCGGTTGGGAGCGCCGGTCAGAGCCATTGTGGTACCCGTTCGTGCGGGCTGCCCTTTAAAGGGTCGTATGAAAGGGGAACCATTTGGAGCCACCAGGAGGGTTCCAAGCATATGCTAGATAAACAAACCTGGTTGCATGGAAAATCCGCCATTTGGAGTTGGTTTACTTGTAAAAAACACAGATGTTTAGCTTCCAGGTTAGTTTACCAGGGGGTAAGTCCAAAGAAAAGCAATCAGTCAGAAAAAAAAGTCAAGCATGGTATCCAAGCATGACTAAGTGATGGTTTGATTGGTATTGTCCTTTTTCCCTTGTATTGACGGATGGTTGGTTGATCGCCGCATAGTTTTTGAATAGGTTGAAACCACCAGCCAGAATAGTATATGGGCCTGATTGATGTGGAAGGGGGGTTCTTCTACAACACCCAGCTATTGCTTAATGATTGATTAAACTGTTCAGGGTCTAGCCAGCTATCAAGTTCAGTCTGTGTACTTGCACAGACAACATTTGGTTGTGAACATATTTTCACAAAGGACAACTTTAAGACGGTTCAATCCAGGATGTCAAAGTCTGCAGATATTTCCAGCAACAGATTCCATGTGAATGCAGCCACCTGCGTGCCGAATCATGATCCATATGTTGTTTACACTTTGTTTTATTTGGCACTACTGAGGAGGGCATCAGGGTCACCGCTGAAACCAAAGCTTGGCAGTGTCGACTTGTTCCAAGCAACAACCAGTAGTTTGTTGAGGAAGATGGCCAGAATCTCTTGGGGTATGCCCAAATAATGGCATGAATACGGAATATAGATATATAATATAGATGAACCCGGAAATGGTGTAGATGAAATATCATATCATCAGATCAGTTCATCATATCATCGATAAATTGTACATATGATATAGATGCACCGAGAATTATTGTGTTCCAATATGTTGCAAGTGCGTAGAATCTCAACGACCATCCTGGTGGTGACTTGACCAACCTAC
This sequence comes from Symbiodinium kawagutii, assembly GCA_009767595.1. Lineage (NCBI taxonomy): Eukaryota > Dinophyceae > Suessiales > Symbiodiniaceae > Symbiodinium > Symbiodinium kawagutii. The sequence continues at coordinate 80,735 of VSDK01029497.1, read as the reverse complement.
ATTTCTTATGTCCATACATTGCTTGCGTCTAAAGAACAAAAGTTCATTTGGGGTGTTTCTCAAAATAGGAGTCATTTGTTGCTTATAGTAACCGACCAACCGTAACTTTGGAAGTCCCCTAGGGCTTGAGAAACCGGCCTACATAGTCGGTATATCCCCCATGATTGTTGGTCATTATCCCCAGCCTCATTAACCATCAACCACTGGTGAACCATTGGTTCATCAACCACTATCGTTATTACTATATTAACCATGAGTCTAAGGGGTTATCCAGGGTTAGTAAGCAAGGTTGGTTTACCATGGTTAAATCATCACTATCAATGAATGGATGGATTACTCATCAGTTAGCCCTCAAAGAGTCATGTATCAACCGTTATCAACTGATGTTACCATGTTTTCTTAACCAACCATTGGTTCACCCAGGTTTTCAGCCATCGACTGCCGCCCAGGCATTGACTTCATCGATGATGCAACTTGCCTTCGAGATGCTGCCGCTGGCAGTACCGAGGTCTCCACCATGCGTTTGGGTTCCGGCACCTGCAAACCAACCACTAGTCGTTAGCCAACCAGTGTCCATCAATTTGACATCAATGGCACCTGCAAACCAACCATGAGCCATCAATTTAACAACCATTAGTTGGTTGATGGTTGGGAATTCATAATACTTGAACTAGTAAGTCACCATGAATTCCCAACCATCAACCATCACAATATCCATCATGGAGTACTGCCATCAAGCACCGTTCTTAACCAACCAGTGCTGACGAACCATTCCAGCCGTCAACCAACCATTGCCAACTATCTTAAGCATTGTGAAATTACCGACCATTACCAGCCATTACTATGAACCAACCATCACTAACCACCATGAATCAACCAACGTTGCAAACCAATTGGTTGGTTAATGCTAGTTGGTTAATAGTAACCATTGGATATTAATCATTGCTTGATATTGCTTGGTTAGTTAACCATTGGATATTCAGCATTGCAACCATTGGATAGTTGGTTAGTTAACCATTGGTTAATGCTAGTTGGTTAGTTCACCAGTGGATGTGAACCATTAATCAACCATTCCCATGCACCCCCCCCTTCCACACATAGGCGCAGCGCTTGCTCAGGACCTGGATCCCTTTGAGTTTGGGGGAAACGTCACGTGGCTGGAGCCTGCGGATGCCACGCGCGTGCAGGTGGGGCCACCCCAACAGGTAACTGCTGTGGCGAAGAAGCAGATCTGGGGATTTCTTAATAGCTGGGGGGTTGCCCCGAAGTTCTAGTCGTTTATCATTGTAAATGCCTAATATTTTGGGGATTCTCAAGTTAGGGAACCCCGAACTTATGATATGATAAAAGGTCAATGAACTGGATGATAACTGCTGGAGTGACCCTATTTTGAGAAACACCCGTGCAATATGGGTGGGTGGAAAGGCCATAGACAACGAGCTAGTTGTATTTGCCTCAAACCAGCAACTGGGATCCCACTAGGAAGCATATAGCATACAATACATACATGTTGATATCAATATTTGTTTCTGTGCTTAGGAGCCTACAATTTCATGGTTTCCACCACGATACGCAGAAAAATGCCACTTGTGAACCAACTCAACTGGGGCCATTGATACCACCTGCACTGGGGCCAACGCTGACAGGACTATCTCCTCTACTTCGCAGAAGATGCCGCCGGCGGAAACCGCAGCAGTGTGGGAAGCATCGTGCCAGTCGGTGCCTCGACCATCACAATGGGAACCCATGGCTGGTGTAAACATGTGCTGCTGTGCATTTCAGCAGGGTATGATGAGAGAAGCTCATGTACCATGCGTTCATTGTTGGCGCCTTCCCTCCTATAGTCCTAATTTGTTGGGCTGCAGCCGTGCTTGTTTGTTTTGCTTAGAACCAGATAATTGTCCATGATGAGGGGTATCCCTGGACCCGGTCAGAGCCCAAATCATCACTACTACTCATCACTCCTTTCAAAAGGGCCCCCTACCATCAACAGACTGTACATCAACCATGACTTCGATAGTTGATGGCCACCCAAAGACCAATCATTGGGAACCACATTAGTGCAGCTCCCGCGTTCGGAATAGCTTGGCTGCAGCCTCCCCAACTCGATATCTTGCGGCTCGAAGGTACCAACCGCATCCTTCTGCCGGCAGAGATTCAGCAGCATGCGCACGAATACTTGGTGTCGCTTGGCCAAGGTGAGAAGCTGCCAAGTAACAATGATGGTTAGCTGGCGGTTGGTTGGGAGGGAGCTGCTTGGGGCCAGGGGCGACCATATACCCCTTTAGAGGGGGACAGGTTTGGAGTCACCACCAGGAGTGTTCTGACCGAATGGTAGGAATGACAAACATGGCAAACCGGAGAAGGGTTGTTGCTGGAATCTGCAGTTCTGGCTTTGGAATAGGATTCAAACATGCTAAATAATCCGAGAGGCCTGCTTATAACCCCTTGAACCATGATGAGTCAGCACTTGCTAAGTGGGGATGCGCATCCAAGTAGTGCTTCATGCTTTGGTTCATGATGGATATTCCAGCAGACGAGGCGATTCATTTGGAAAACAGCCAGATCCTCAAAAGAATAGCTGCAGCATGCTGCAAGTTCCCATGCTGATGTTGACCGATAACTCCTGGTGTTTCACTAAACCATTGGCTCCAGAGGTGGGTTGATCTAGGGAGGTCCAGCACACACCCAAGGGATTCCATAGGATTTCATAGGAACAGTCGAACCTTCCATGATGGGCCCTGGGTTGTTTGGGGTGGACATGTGTGGACCTTGCAGTTTCTATGGGGTTTTCACTGGCCAAGGAGTTCGCTTTGAGCCAATTCGCGAAGGGCTGAGGCCTTATCCAGCCACAGAATTCGTGCCCAATACTATGCAGCAACAATGCGAAGTAGCGGGATTTCAGGTTTTGCTGGGTACGGTATTTTTGCTCGCTTCTTATTTCAAAGAACCATTCTCCTGTTTTGCCATTGCTTTGTTCTAAACATCAGAATCAGATGATGGTTCACAATTCGATGATGGGTCATGATGGCAAAGATTCCGAACCCATATGCCTTTTAAGTTCGCCCAACTGTTCCCTAAAACATCAACAGGACATGGCTCACTCAGGATCTACACCCGGTCCTGGCTGGTGGAGCAAACCACCCCAGCGGCCTTCGACTTGTCCGACACCCACTCCATCGCTTCAGACATCGAGCCTCGGCTTTAGAATTAATAAGTAACCATCCCTGCCTGGGTTCCCTGGTTGCCTATTATAAAGGTCCGAGTAACTGGAAAGATGGAATCATCAACAGGTGATGTTTGACCCATCGCTGTGTGTAGTCAAAACAGTTCTGCTTTCCCAGCATCGTTGATCCGTGTGGATTCACCAACCGATAGTATCCAGTTGCCATATCAAACGTTGATGTAACAATAATTGCTAATAGTTGATTCATCAAGCATTCACTTGATGGTTGATAAGTTTGGTGTATCAACAATTCTAGTGTTAGTGGATACGTATGGATCTGTTCATGATCAACTGATGGTATACGTGGTCCAGTATCCCCATCAACATGTGAAATTGATAATGACGAACTTATGCAATTGACGTAAATAATCATGACTGTGATGATTGTGATACCCAAGGATTATGTTACTTACCCAAGGATTATATGATTTTATGCAACTGATGTGGCAGTGGGTCAAAACCCCGTACCCCTGGTTCCCCCCTGTTAACCATTGTTTTCCCTATGATTGTTGCTGGAAATCCCCCATGATCGTTGGTTGGTTAACTGCTTGACCCAGCTCGCCATCTGTTCAGTTCCATGGGTACCCAAGGATTCCCTCGGTTGATCCGCTGCGAGGTCTTCCTGGATTTGGATTTGGACCATGGCGATTTGGGCGGCAACATCTCCTGGTTGTTCCCATTGGAAGCCCAACAGGTTGGGCCAACGGGCTGGCAGGGGCTGAGGGGCTGAGGGCAGGGCGGATGTGCTGCGGTGAGAGGAGCAGTTCATGCGAATGGCTCAGCTGTCAAAGGATAGGAGGCAACCATGATTACTGGGATGATGATGATGATGATGATGATGATGATGTTACTGGGATGATGATGATGATGATGATGATGATGATGATGATGATGGTGATGATGATGGTGATGATGATGGTGATGATGATGGGCAGCTCAGGAGTTGGGGGCAACTCAGATCGCGTCAGCTTCACCGATCAGGTGACGGAATACTACATCTACCTGGGTGACAGCCCGGAGCCGAACTCCACAGGTCGGACACCGTTGAATGATGCAGCTAGGTTCACAGCGGGGCAGTGACCGTGCAGACATGTGAACAGCAGGGAATGCTTGCAGATTTGGCAGGACCAAGTCACTTCAATTCAAGTTGATATAGAATTGATCCATAACATATTTAGTTAACCAGCCGTTTCGTGGGGTTAAATCACCAGCTATTCATGGTATGAGTGGTGGTGGGTTGTTTATATGGATTTCCGATTATTGTTTTTCAACTGTGGAAAGTATTTTCATTGCATGAATCCACACAGGGACTTTGAATGAAATCGCTAGGATATCCATGACATTAGATTATTGTCCATGTAATTACATAGAATAAAGGAATGTTTTCATTGAAGGGAGGGCTATGAATACGACATCATCACGTCATTCTGGAAAATGCCACGTCTCGGCCTTTGCATACCAAGTACTTTAAATTTGATGTCGGCACGTTTGGGTTGATCTTGGGAAAACTGTCTGATGAGTTCAATCCAATGACTGCAATACATGTATGTGTTTGATGAGTTGTTCTGGTCATGAGTGGAAACATAGACACGTGTTGGGCTTATGAACAAATACTGTGTACCCACCAAGCATGTTTGTTTGCTCGGAAAACTCCAATGATTGCGCACCATCAATGATCATTCCTACCAAAGTCATCACAACTAGCAACCATCAATCAACCCTTACTGATTGACCAATTCTTATCAACCATTATTAATTGACCACTCTTAGCCAGCATTATTATCCTGTATCAACCACGTTTACAGGCTCAAGTCCGCCACATGGGGTCACTCCCTGTACGTACCGTTGTGAAACACTGTGAGTCGACAGCTGAAAGACAAAGAATGGGTCAGTTCCTGGCACCAAACAAGTGTTTGGTTGGTTGTTTATTTGTTTGGTTGGTTGGTTGTTTTGTTGTTTGGTTGGTTCGTTGTTTTTTTGGTTGCTTGCTGGTTGGTTGTAACCATTGATACTGTACTGTCAACGGGGAATCATGAACCATTAGCCGTTTATATCCGTGTATGATTCATTACAAACCATTCAACATTCATTGTCTCACTACGAACATTAGCTATTGATTAACCATCACTATCTATGAGCCATCAACTATGAGCCAATATTGACTCACTGATCATCAAACCACTGGTTCTAATCAACCTTGTATGGTTGAGAATGGCTAATCAATAGGTTGTTTCTCAAAAGAGGGGTACCCCCCAAATCATCCAGTACTAATGATTTATCGTAGTCAACCAGCCAATTTTAGGGGTTGCCTATTCGAAGAAACCACCATATAGGTGTTTCTCAAAATAAGGGACCCCAAAAATGGCTGGTTTTTTTTTAAATCATAAATGACTATTAATGGATGATTTAGGGGTACCCCGATTTTGAGAAACCACCATATGGGTTCATATCACCATTCAAAACTGGATGGCTTATACCCACTAACTTAGGTTTTCAGTGTTTTTGGGATTTACCATAGAACCAGTAAAAATATTTTTTCAGCAAGGGATCTATAAGCCACCAAGTAAACCATTTTTGATCGGCTGGTGCTGATGGTGCAGGCCGATTCCAGCTGGGTGTGGTGCCCTATGACGATGATGATCTTATCGTGCCAGTGGACACGGCACGCAACGGCTACGCTTATGTGCCATGGCGGCGAGGTCAGGCCATGGTTCGAGGGCCGTTGAAAGTCAAGGACAACACAGGCAGATAGCCAACCAATGATAGGGCTATTGGCAGATTATATGGCTATGGGTCAATATTAACCAACCAATTTCATGCTGGTTAATAACCAACAACCTATAGGGAAACTAATGGTTAATGATAGGGGAAGCAGGGGTACGGGGTTTTGACCCACAGCCATATGATATATAAGTATAAATTATGTATACACAGCGTTATGATTCAGCCAACACATGTATACATTATTTCAGCCAACACATGTATACATTATTTCAGCCAACACATGCATACATTATTTCAGCCAACACATGTATACATTGTGTATACACACCGTCATGGACGTACAAAGCACACAATATGTGTATAAACATCTATATTGTACGTACATGTCACGTAGTACCAATATTTGCATGATTTATATCTGTCAATCTCTATATCTTTATATTTATATTTATATAGAAATATATCTATATCTATTTATCTCAATATAAATATATATATATATGTATATCTATATCTATATCTATTTCTATATATCCAAAAATAAATATATATATATATTTAAATATATATGTATATATAATATACATTAAATATATATATATATATATAAATAATATTTTTTTTCTGTCTATATATCTTTATATTTATATATATATATATATTTATTTATTTATTGATATATGTATATTAGATATCTCTGTCTCTATTTATCTATATATATATTAAATATCTCTGTCTATATTTTTATATATATATATATATAACTCTATAGCTTCCAAGCTGCTTCTTGCTTGCTCGTGGTTGCATCCTAAACAAGCTGCTGGTGAGGTGCTGGTCTATGCATCTTCGGCACTGGCTGAGACACTTGGTGCTGAAATTTGCGCAAAACGCCCGTCAGCAACATTGGGTTGGTCAACCACTTGGATGTGGTGATGTGGTGGTTTCTTAGAATGAGGGTACCCTAAAGTTATTTCCTATAGACGGTTAATATTGGATGATTTGGGGGTACTCCTATTTTAAGAACCCCCATGTGCATCCCCACTTAGAAACTGGGAACTCACCATGATTATAGGGATCAGTTCAGCTATCTTATAGGGATTATTATCATGGATATGACCCCGACTGCCCATCCAAGTAGGTCAGTGTAGCGACATTGGGATGAAGACATTTTCAACAAGCAAATCTGCCGGTATTGCCACTGCTTTCTTCATTTCAGTACGATTTTGTTCAAACCTAGCAATAATGTCAGCTTCACATGATCCATAGATGTCAATGAATCATATTGGTGAGGCTCCAAAAGCCAAGAGGTAAGTGAGACACGCAGAATTAGACCTGGTTGGTGAATTGCGTAATATGCGGATATACTGGATTTGCACAGAGTTATATAGCCAGTTGTAGCAACAACAAGTAAGCAAGCACTACACTAGCTGATGATCCAACCATCACTATTACCCAACCACTGAAGGTTTGGACAAGTGTATTTTCAAATGCTCAATTGCATGTTACAGGTTTGATATCAAGTTCTGGAACCTTGGTGAGAGCCGTCAAGCATTCACAACATCTATGTTGTTTCTAGAATGCAGAATCTAATTAGAACCAAGCCCATTGAATTGCCACAACTGCAGCAAAGGGTCGTCATCTACTTTGTAAGTCACCGACAAATGCTGAACTGCTTCTCAATCGCTATAGTCAGTTCATATCAGCGGTGTTTATTCTTACTTGGTTGATAAGCCATTCAGCTATGGTTACATCTACCTATTTTGGCTTTAGATCCTAGTCATGATAGCTGGTGTGAGCCCTTGGCTCCCCATTTTGGTGCCCAGGCAGACCACTCCAGCGGTTCACATCATCCATGATGCCAATGCCAGCGTGTCCAACGTGGATTTTGTTGGAAAAGACTTGGACTTGGAGGACCTTTCTGCAGCTGTAGGGTGTTTCGCAAGGGGAAACAGATAGCAATGCCATCACTGCATAGATATCAAAAGTGGATGAAAGTGGGGAATGTGTTCCCTTCACAGACAACGCTTGTTTGTTGTGGCAAGGATCCGCAATGAAGTACTAACTGTTGGTTTCAAGCATGTTTCATGTTCTCAAATTCATCATGAAATGGTTGGTTGGTTAAGTTGTGCATATTTTTGCATGGGGGTGGTTCAACCATGAAGCAGAGTACTATTTCCCAATGTTGGTTTCATGTTCTCAGGCAGCGCCACAGTCAGGTCGCCCAGACGTAACAGGGGATCCAATGAACTGGTGACAATCATGTTCCTCCAAGATATAGGTGAATCAACTGATGAAGTCGAAATGATTGGATCAATGATGAATTTCAATGATCATTTGGATTACTGTAACGTTGAGTTTTCAATAGTGATCTATGCACCTTTGAATGGCAGAAAATAGATGAATGTTAATAGTGGCTAATGACGATTACTTGATGGCTGAGAGTGGCTATTTACTGTAGATCTCATATGAGCTGCTTGTGCTTGGTCAGTACTAATTCGCTGCTTAGTAATGGTTAAACAACTGCTTAAATGGTGGTTTGCTGGTGGTGAAATGGGTGGTTCTCAAAATAGGGAACTCCCCTAGTTAACATGCACTAGAAACCATCAATAGTAACAAATCATGCATAACTTTTGGGCTGCCCCTATGGCTTGAGAAACCACCATATGGTAGCTGTCTTTGACCATTATTGTTGGTGATTGTCCCCTATTATTTTCTATTATATATAATTCCCTATAAAGCCACCTTATTATCATAAATAGCTATCATGCTGGTTATTTGGGATACCACCTTATCAAAATTCCCTGTGAAGCCACCATTTGGGATTGTTCCCGCTGGTTTCCCTATAGTTTCCCTATCCCAACATCTACAGTTGTTATATCACCTACTATTCTTGGTTATTATCCCCTAGGATCAATCACTAATCGTTGAATAGCTAAACATTGAGTTAACCGTTAAATGATGGATTTAGCCGGTTTAGCTGTTAACCAATGTTATAGCTATTTAATGGTCACCTAAGTTATACCTTTTGAGAACTTTTGTTTCATAACTAGGCATTCAATGATCATTGTAATATAGCTACTAGCGAATTAGTCGACCACTTATCACTGAAGGAGTTGACATCCTAAGTAGTTAACCACTAATTTTAACCACTAATCTTAACCACTAATCACCAATCACTAATCATAGTTACTAAGCATTAAATGATGCTTTGAATCCGCTTTTCGTATGAAACCCTTGGCCCCGTAGGACCTGGGCGGATTCGTGAGTTGGACCGAGCCCGCTGCAGATTTGGACCGGGCGCCACGGCAGTGCGTTGAGGGGGGGGTGGCCCGGGGATGATCATGTGGGCAACAATGGGTAGACACTGCCATAAGACTTTAATTTGCATCATGTTTGAAAAGTGTTGAAAATCGTTGTTGATGCGGCTCATGCTCGGTTGACAATCTCAGCTTGATAGGTGGCCTGTCGCCATTTTGGTGACCCAGTTGGATGATGATTTTCCCAACGCAACTAGTGAAACGGTTGCCCCGACCAAGCATTGGCCAGCTGGAGCTGGTTGCTGGTTCCGTATCCACCTGACACGATGGAGATGGCAGTGGTTTACGATGAAACCGATGGGTGTCTCTACAGCCATAGGAAAGCCCAAAGTTATGATTAGTTTAGTTATTATACTAGAAATGATTAGTAAACATATCAAAAAATGATGATTTGGGGGTACCTCTATTTTAGCTATTTGAGCTGATCATTGTTCTGAAAGACATAGCCCACCATCCAGTATATGGTCGGTCGGGAATTGTATTCCAAGTTGTTGCGATGAAAGGCATAAGCTAGCGATAAAGATAAGCACTTCTAGAGTTATCCAAGGTTACCCGAGTATATAAGTATACACCAGGGACTATCATGGATTGTAACGGGATATCAAATGATCGATCCACCAAGTTCACGATGAACATCAGCTGATGATGGGCTTGGCCGCTGCTCCACATACTTCCTCCGCGTAATTGTAAGCTGCCTCTTTCTTGACCGTCAAATAAAGGTAGGTTAATGAAACTTGCCTTTCTTAACTGGTGATCTCTCTTCAGCTACTAGTATAGTAAATCAGTCGGTTGGAAGAAAGTTTAACTGGCAATTTCCCAATAGCTCTGAAGTTTGATTGGTGCTTTCAAACATTTTCTCTAATATTGTTTTTAGGGGTTGAAACCACCAAGCAGCAATGGTTAAACTTTCAATCATTACTGGTAATGGTTTTTACTTTTAACCTGTTGGCATTAATAGTTGGCATTTCAATAGTTCACCATTAGTTTAACCATTACTGCTAGCCATTCACTTCTCAGTTTGAAATCGCATTTGAGCTACTGTTAAACGTTGGTGATAGTTATAGTTCCCTAATGGTTAATAGTAATCCCTGGTGGTCAAATGTTTAACCAAGCCATGACTGGTAATAGTTCCCTGGTGATTTCCCTTCACCATCAGCGAACCTCCCCGCGTCACCAGATGACCCCGTGTCAGGTCATGGCCTACTCGGTGTATTTGTCGTTGGATGCCACGGGCCTCGGACGGTTGAAGATCGAAGAGGAGCACCGCCGAGGGCCGTTGGGGGGGTGCAGCTGTGGTTGCTGTCGTTGGGTTCTATGCCTTGGTCGTGGTGGCCACCTGGTGGCGATCATTCTGTCGCTGTGAAAATGACCTGGTACTTTGATGCTGATTATTGTGGTGTACTGCTCTCCACTCTTGTTAACTGGTTTATCAGCCATTACAACCAATTCTTACATAGTCATTTAACGGCTACCGCCCCCTGCCGCCGACCCCTGGTAAAGAGTTTTCATTGTGATTGATGATGGTTCATGATGATGAAGAGGTGTTTCCCACAAGGTACCTGCTTGGAGGGATGATGCTTAACGTTGCTTTCTGAAACCCTAAGAAAACAAGTGATTTAATAGCTTTAGGCTAGCTGGTCAAGCACTGACTTACTTAGCTTGCTTGCGTGCTTGCTGGCTAACTGGCAGCCTTCGTTGGATGCCTAACGTTGCTTTCTGAAACTCTAAGAAAACAAGTGATTCAGTGGCTTTAGGCTAGCTGGTCAAGCAGTGACTTATTTAGCTTGCTTGCAAGCTTGCTGGCTAACCGGCAGCCTGCGTTGGTGGTTTGCTCACTTGCTGCCTTATTGGCTTCCTTGCTGGCTTGCTGGCAACCTTCGTTGGTGGCTTGCTAACTTACTAGCTTGCTGGCTGCAGGCTGGCTGGTCGGGTGGCTTGCGGCCGGCCTGGCTGCCGATGGGCTAAACGCAGTCTAATTTCGGGCCGAAAACATTCATTTTTTCATCCCCACATCCCGAATGCATAATGCCTAACGTTGCTTTCTGAAACCCTAAGAAAACAAGTGATTTAGTGGCTTTAGGCTAGCTGGTCAAGCGCTGACTTACTTAGCTTGCTTGCGAGCTTGCTGGTTAACCGGCAGGCTTCGTTGGTGGTTTGCTCATTTGCTGCCTTGTTGGCTTCCTTGTTGGCTTGCTTGGAACCTTCGTTGGTGGCTTGCTGACTTGCTGGCTTGCTGGCTGCAGGCTGGCTGAAAACGTCTATTTTTTGATCCCGCACCCCGAATGCATAAGGCTTAACGTTCTTTTCTGAAGCCCTAAGAAGATTTATGTACCCGCACGCCGAATGCATAATGCCTAACGTTGCTTTCTGAAACCCGAAGACAATTTACTTACTCGCGCCCCGAATGCATAATGCCTAGCGTTGCTTTCTGAAACCCTAAGAAATTTTATTTACCCACACCCCGAATGCATAATGCCTAACGTTGCTTTCCGAAACCCTAAGAAAGTTTATTTACCCACACCCCGAATGCATAATGCCTAACGTTGTTTTCTGAAACCCTAAGAAACTTTACTTACTGACCTACTGCCTTCCTTTCTGGCGTCCCGGCTTCCGGTTCAGTGGTCGCGTGGCTTGCGGCCGCCCTGGCTGCCGAGGGGCTAAACGCAGTCTAATTTCGGGCCGAAAACATTCATTTTTTCATCCCCACACCCCGAATGCATAATGCCTAACGTTGCTTTCTGAAACCCTAAGAAAACAAGTGATTTAGTGGTTTTAGGCTAGCTGGTCAAGCACTGACTTGCTTAGCTTGCTTGCGAGCTTGCTGGCTAACTGGCAGCCTTCGTTGGATGCCTAACGTTGCTTTCTGAAACCCTAAGAGAACAAGTGATTCAGTGGCTTTAGGCTAGCTGGTCAAGCAGTGACTTACTTAGCTTGCTTGCAAGCTTGCTGGCTAACCGGCAGCCTGCGTTGGTGGTTTGCTCACTTGCTGCCTTATTGGCTTAATCCTTGCTGGCTTGCTGGCAACCTTCGTTGGTGGCTTGCTAACTTACTAGCTTGCTGGCTGCAGGCTGGCTGGTCGGGTGGCTTGCGGCCGGCCTGGCTGCCGATGGGCTAAACGCAATCTAATTTCGGGCCGAAAACATTGATTTTTTCATCCCCACACCCCGAATGCATAATGCCTAACGTTGCTTTCTGAAACCCTAAGAAAACAAGTGATTTAGTGGCTTTAGGCTAGCTGGTCAAGCGCTGACTTACTTAGCTTGCTTGCAAGTTTGCTGGCTAACCGGCAGCCTTCGTTGGTGGTTTGCTCATTTGCTGCCTTGTTGGCTTCCTTGTTGGCTTGCTTGGAACCTTCGTTGGTGGCTTGCTGACTTGCTGGCTTGCTGGCTGCAGGCTGGCTGAAAACGTCTATTTTTTGATCCCCGCACCCCGAATGCATAATGCTTAACGTTCTTTTCTGAAACCTAAGAAAATTTACTTACCCACACCCCGAACGCATAATGCCTAACGTTGCTTTCTGAAACCCCAAGAAACTTTACTTACTGACCTACTGCCTTCCTTTCTGAAGTCCTGGCTTCCGGCTCAGTGGTCGCGTGGCTTGCGGCCGCCCTGGCTGCCGAGGGGCTAAACGCAGTCTAATTTCGGGCCGCATTTTTTCATCCCCACACCCCGAACGCATAATGCCTAGCGTTGCTTTCTGAAACCCTAAGAAAACAAATGATTTAGTGGCTTTAGGCTAGCTGGTCAAGCACTGACTTACTTAGCTTGCTTGCAAGTTTGCTGGCTAACCGGCAGACTTCGTTGGTGGTTTGCTCATTTGCTGCCTTGTTGGCTTCCTTACTGGCTTGCTGGCAACCTTCGTTGGTGGCTTGCTAACTTATTAGCTTGCTGGCTGCAGGCTGGCTGGTCGGGTGGCTTGCCGCTGCTGGCCGGGCTGCGATCTTATCCGCCTTTGGAGGGTTTGAGGCGTTTGGAGCTTTTGGAGCGTTTGGAGGGTTGGAATGCTTAACGTTGCTTTCTGAACGCCTTAGAATTAGAAACAGTTTCTTGTGGTTTTGTGGTCCCGGCGTTAATCACCGTCACCATGCAGTTCTTGCTGTTGCTAGCTTCTTGCTGCTGCTGCTGCTGCTGCTACTGATGCTCCTGTGCTGGTG
>VSDK01029497.1:0-64913 GCA_009767595.1 Symbiodinium kawagutii | reverse complement strand
GGTTGTTTTTGTTTTTGCTGCTCCTGCCGCGATCTTATCCGCCTTTGGAGGGTTTGGAGCGTTTGGAGCGATCCTGCTGTTGCTGCTGCTGTTGCTGGTCACCCTTCTTCGGCGCGCTCCCCCTGCTCTCGGCAGGGGTCGGCGGATTATCAACCGCAACAACTAAATCAACATCAAACCACATAGTAATATATATAGTAATTAGTTTGTTTACATCGAAATTTTCTGTTAGTCAAATGTCGTCCTAAAGTCCATCATTTTCACCAGCACTTTCCAGCATACCATCGTGATAGCCACCGTAAGAACCATATCATAAAACCATCTAAGCCATAAAACGATGCCAAAACCTTTGCGGGGTATGGACAAAATATCCATCCTAAACTCTGTCAGATTCACCAGAAAAAGAAATAACCATCCAACATCAATATAGCCACCCAACCCATGCTAAACCGTTGGGGTCATTGCTCATCACCATGGCTACCCCTCAATGTCATTGCTGTTGGAGGACGTTCCGGTGGGTTCCGATCGGCTGCTGGTGCCAGCAGAGACGCCACGGCAGAGCTTCACATACTTCGTGGTCTACACCAGGCGCAGCGCATGGCCCACAGGTGCTGGTGTTGACGGTATTCAGAAGCACATAGACAGAGTAGGGTTGATGATGATGATGATGATGATGATGATGATGAGGATGGTGATGATGATGATGATGATGATGATGATGATGATGATGATGATGATGATGATGTTGGCTGTTGTTGTTCGTGGCTTTTGCTGCTTCTGCTGCTGATGGTGCTGCTAGGGTTCCAGTCTTTTTCCAACTTCCAACACGCTGCAAATGGGAGTTTCTCAAGCGATACGGGGCCTCAAAAAATGGTTGGAGAAGAAATACATTCCAGATCAATTGCGTGCCCATATCCACGTATTTTTGTTGTTGTCCCCCGGAGCAAGCCATTTGTTTCCATCATCATCGACTGTTCTTGGTGTTCATTTGGGCATCCAGGAATCGTGGATAATTAGGGGAATATCTATGGATGTCCTGTATTCTCAATGGCTATTCGTTATTTTTCATCACTACTTGAAACATGCGGGCCATGAAGATCAATGTCTGGGCTGATCGGTGATCCTATAAGGTCGTAGTGGTTTTCTAACAACCATCACTCCAAATTCACCATACGAAAACCTCTACAAGGTGGTGCCCCCAAGGTTATAACTTGCTTAAGCTTCGCCATTTCTCTAATGATGTCACATCATCACTGGTAGCCCAGCTATGTTCATCAACAGTTCCCTGTCCCTGGGGTGGTTCCAGCTGGTTCCCCTGGGGTCAGGTCAACCTTGGTAGAGCAGAGCACCCCCGTGGGCCACGTGTTGTTCGACACTGCCGCGCTGCCGTTGAACTTGGATTTCTTGGATATCGACGTGGACAGACACTTGGGCGGCAACGGTGGGCTGCGGTGCAGATGATGGATGGATGGATGATGGTGGAAGAAACCTACCAGTTCGTAGATGATGGTGGTATATGGCTGCGGCTCAAAATGTAAAGGCCCGATCCATACCCCGGGCCCACACGCGATCCATACCCCATGATCCATACCCATGATCCATACCCCTTTAGAGGATATGATCCATACCTACGATCCATACCCATGATCCATACCCATGATCCATACCTCAATAATTTTATTACACTTGTGGGAGGTGCATTGATTTTGTTTTTGACTTGTCTTTGTGGGCTTCTTAGTTGTGTCAAGCTTAAGCCATGGGTTTTGATTGAGGTTTCATTGCCAGTTGATTTTCGAGGCCGTTTGGGGACCAATTTCTTTAGCTTCAGCATGCCTCCGAAAGAGGCATACAAGCGTTGAATGGTTTACAGCAACGCATAAAGTCATCGCCCCGGAGCTAATATTTTGATAGGTATCTTAGAAGTCAATGGTGCTTGCTGCTCATGTGTTGATATAGAGGGTAGATTATCCAAGGATATCCTCAGAAAAAAATGCAAGTATCGGGTCCATTTCGTTCCATACCTGTTCCATACCCGCTCCAGACCTGAACCATGTCATGTGGGGTCCACCCCCCAAAACCAAGACCATGAGTTAATCTTATTGATGATCTTTTCTATACGGTTTGTAGTACATTTGCTATACGTCAGAGATTGACAGTGATGTTAGAACAGCAACAAATGTTTTCTTGCTGTTCATCTTGTTTCCATCAGAATCAGTCCGGGAACGTATGCAAATCATATTCTGATAGGGCTATGAATACCTTCCCAAGATGTATCACAACAATGTATTTGAATTTGAATATGTGCATCCTTTATTTTGTGTATGCATGCCAACAAGCCGGCAAATCAATTTTTCCATGTGAACAAGCAACAAATGCACATGTAGATTGTTGTTTTTAAATTTTGCAGTTACAAAGCATGCATTATATATATAAATATCAATATAAAAAGAGAATTTTAGATTTAAAAAGTATCTAATGCAACTGCCTTTGCAAAAGGTCCGGAACAAGACCCTTGATGACAACTCCTCGTTCCATACCTCCGGAACACCGGGTACCGTTCCATACCCGTTTTTTGAGCCATGCCCATATAACTCGTGGTGTCAGATAGGTACAAGATGGCACGATGATGGATAATGATGGTGGATAGCAATCATAGATTCTGCTTGGTGGTTTCAAGACTATTGGCCTAGTTTCAGCCATACTGATTGGGATGATGGCATCTAACTGACAAGCATGGGGATTAACCAACAATGACGAATAGTGACCGACGTATAATCAACAATGATAATGATGAAGACAATAGTGGATAATGGTAGTTGATAACCAGCGGCTATCACAACTAAACAACACCAGGGATGATAATTAGTTGTAGTGGTGGATCTTCCATGAACATGGCAGTGGCATGGTAGTAGTAAATAGAAATCATTACAGAAATATCAGTCATGGACTCATGGCATCACTATGTTCCGGGGGGATGTCATCAACACCAGCACGCACGAGATGCTTCCACACCGCTGTTGGGGCTGACGTGCCCACTTGATGATCAAGGTCGATCAATTCAACAAGGTTGGTCAAATCGGTATGAGCCATCAGTAATGGTCATGTATGGCGAGCTGGGTCAAGTAGTTAACCAACCAATTTCACGGGGGTTAATAACCAACAAAACTATAGGGAAAACAATGGTTCATGATAGGGGAACCAGGGGTACAGGGTTTTGACCCACAACCATGTATGACCGTTATTCACCAACTTGGAACAAGTTTGCTTTCTCATGTTCAACCGGACGTAGATGGAATCCAACGCAGCTGTTGTTTCAATCACGTTTTCCCATCGTACTGATACTTGACTTGAACTTGCCAAAAGCCTTTTCAAAAGACACAACATTGTATGTGGGGTCTGGGGTCGAGAGGAACCAGAAAGGTGATTTTGATGATTATCATTATCATGACATTATGACATCATAACATCATTGTGATGAATGAATGAATGAATGAATGAATGAATGAATGAATGAATGAAATGAAATGAAATGAAATGAAATGAAATGAAATGAAATGAAATGAAATGAAATGAAATGAAATGAAATGAAATGAAATGAAATGAAAGAATGAATGAATGAATGAATGAATGAATGAATGAATGAATTGAATGAATGCAGGAATGAATGAATGAATGAATGAATGAATCACGAAATGTGCTGAATCTCATTTTTTCGTTGCCTGAGGAAACGAAATGGGCGGAAATCTCACCTGGGATGCCCCCGCAGATCCCACTCACGCTGCTGGGCAGAAGACGAATTCTTGCGGCACGTTTCCATCGCTGACGGTTTTCCCCACACGCCTGGGGATTTCTCAAGCCATAGGGGACCCGAACATGGTTGGTTCCTTTTTGGTTAACAATGGTTGGCAATGACTTATCGAGAAGGGAATTAATAAGCAGTGATATACCAACTAGAGTGGTTGGTTCCTTGTTGAAAATTGTAAATAAAGGATGATTTAGGGGTACCCCTATTTTGAGAACCCCCAAATTGTGAAATCCGAAACCTTTCAAACCAATGGGTTGCACCTATGGACTTGGTTGTGTTCAACATCACGTTTAGGGTTGTCATATGTTGTCAGTAAGGACCACCTCCAAGCCACCCCATTCCATCGATCGTGGGCAATTCCTTTTTCATCGCAAGTTGATCATGCTGAATCAATGCCAAACATGTGGTTCTACAAGCAGTCGTTTATTTACCAAATATATATGACGGAAACATGTTGCTATGCCATGTTCGAATACGTACTCAGCATGTCTACAATACTGATATTTATATAAATTTATGATTTGGATCAGTGGATCAGTATGCCAATATGTTCCAAGGGCCAAACATCTCCATATTATCTCTAGTGCTCGTAGATCAACGATGATTAATATACAATTCATCACCATATAGCAAGACATGACAAGACAGCCGCGGTGAAGCAGTATCAGGCTGGCTGTCGTTGGGTCGATCCTCAACCCTCATCAACGAGAAGCTGGTGGTTGATCATCAGCCAAGAGTCATCATCACTAGTTGGTTTATCATTCACCATCAGTCATTAGCACCACAAACCATCATTTTTATATAGCAGTTAATACACATGAAAACCAATGAAAAGCATCATGTTCATGAGTTTTTCGAGGCTCAAAGCCCACATTTTTATTTCGGGTGCCAAGATGTGCAAAGGCAGTTGGAACCATCAACGATGGGCCTTGGGTTTCCGCTGCTGAGGTCATCGAGTATAATATCTACTTGGCCGAGAACGCCCATGGCACCCTGGCTCGGAGTTACGGGGAAGGCCAGGCGAAGGCATGGACCAAGGGGTGATGTTGGGCTACCCGAGGTGGGCCCCCCTGCTTAGCCAACTTGGGTACTAGGGTAACTAAGCAGTTATGGTAGATGTAACTGTAGTTAAGTGGCCGTTTCATGGTTGATAATGGTGGGGATCATAAGCAACCAAAACAGAGAATATCTAGGGTAAGTACCACGCAAATGGTAGATATAACTATAATAGCAGTGAAATGGTTCCTTCACCAAATTGCAACTGGAGGTCCCCATCTTGTTGATGAGCATCCGAACCAAAATTTGCTACCATGTGCTAGCATGGAAACAAAGTCACCACTTAGCTGACTTAGATGTTTGATTGGTTGGGGAACAACATCCCATGGGGTGGTGCAGTATCACGTATCTACAGATGCACGAACCATATGAGTGTCAACAGATTTGTGTGGTCGGGACCCAGAATCCCCACATGCCGCCTGCGCGTCTCCTGAACCAGCAGAGTGGGCTCACCATGGCCATGGAATCCCATGGTCTGCCACACATCTTGGCGATGTTTGGTGCAGCTGGAGTCAAGAAGCTGATGATCCACTGTGGAAGGCTGTGATTTGACCGCTGTTCCGGTGGGCCCATCTGGGACTTTGTACGAACCTATCCTGTGATATCTTGCTCTGGTGATTTTCAAGGGATTCCGTGACCATGATCATGGCTCGACTTTGATATTTGTTCAAAAGATTGACTGTGACTGAAAAGTCCACGGTCGGAATACAAAGATCAAGCGCGCAGTTCTTTTTGCACTGTATGAAGCAGCAACCACCAGGATGGGATGAATCTTGCCCCCGGCAGCATCAGCTATGGTTTGTAGCTGGAAAGCTACCAATGCAATGCTGCCAACCATTGCGTTGACCGCCTTTTTTGCCAGAAGAAACTTCTTTGATCACCCCTTCAGCCCCTTCAGCCCCTTCAGCCCCTTCAGCCATGGTCAACTTGATGGCTCTTCCCTTGCCATGCTGAACCATCACCAGCCACTATTAGTTTTCACCGAGCTGGCTGGTTGATAGGAACACCCGTCAGGGCTCCCTGGGTGAGGCACCGCCCCTGCCAAGGCAAAGGACGACTGTTCCTGGGAAATGTCTCCGAGACGACCTTTGAGCACCTTGGAACGGCGAAAACAGCTTTGAGCCCTGGGAAGTTTCCAGTTTTTGCTTAAGCTACTGATATCTATTGATATAAGCAACAATAATGGTGAAACAACTGCTGGTTGGTAGTTATTGACTATTGTTATAAACTAAAAAGTGTATTTTTTTTCCATGGTTGATAGTGGTTAATGATGATTAACAATAGGGGACAACATAACTGGTTGGTGGTTTGATTCTCATTTTGTGCTTTCCCTGGCAATCATCAACAAATGGTTGGTTGACAAGCATATTTCTCATAGGGGTTGAAACCACCAGCCAGATTGTTATGAACTAAACAAGTGTATATGGTGGTTTCTCAAAATAGGGGGCCCTACAAATGGTTGGTTTATTACTATAAATGACTGTTGATGGATGATTTGGGGGGTCCCCCTATTTTGAGAAACCACCATATGAGTTAAACTTGACGAAAAGTGCCTCTTGATCTTAGTCAAGCTCCAGTCATGCAGTTTGAAGTCAAGCTTGTGAAGTGCTACCCTGTGACATTGACATTCAATGAACCTTGAGCTTGTGGTTGTTGGCGTACGGTTGTGTGTCTCCAGGTTTTAAGCTTGTGAACATTCAACTGATCTTTTTTGACGCATACTTCCATGTGCCAGGTCCATGTGTTCACCGTATATATGATATTCTGATTGGTGTTTTGATTGACATGTTTTCACTGGTGATCATTAACAAATGCTTGGTTGACCAATATTTTTCATAGGGGTTGAAACCACCAACCAGTGTTGTTTGAAAATGATGATTTCCAAAGTGGTGGGTGGCCAAGAAGGATTCTGGTACGTGACATTGCTGCATCAGTCACAACCTGATCTTGGCACCATTTTGGAGTTTGTTTACGTCTTCAAATCTAGCATTCACTGAAGCGTTTCGCCCAAAGAAACCCATCAACTTGTGGATAGAACTAGGGCAACTACCAGTCATGGACGGACTATATATGATTTGATATACTAGCTAGTGGTTGGGAGGGAGCTGCTTGGAGCCAGGGTATCCTTCTAGCCCTTTAAAAGGGGGAGCCAAAGAGCTACAAGGAATGCCTTAGCCAGATGGTAGATAAGGCTTGAACTTGCTTCAGCCAATAGTTGCGAACATGGATCACTGATGACCAAAGGTTAGAACATAATCATAATTTACCTATCATGATAGCAACTATTAGCTATAAATTACGATCACCTGATTAGCAATTCATAGCAATCATGATCATAATTGACCTCTCACAACTCGAAAATATCATGACAATCATAAGCCATCGACACGAGGCATCAAAAACCAAGGTCCCATCCATGGTTGTGGACGGTCCCAGCTATGTTTTCACCCTTTGGAATCCTTGCGGTTGCCGTTGGTTCAGGTTCTTCGTCCCATTGGACACCTTGATCGACAACTTCACTCATATGCTCGTGTGCCTTGGTGAAGGACGTATTCCAACTTGGATGAAGTGTCAGCAGTTGCTAAATCTTGGAGTTGAGCTTGAAGTGGAACATGTATGAACAGGCTTGTAGAATTGATGTTGGTAGTTTAGATCTTTTGTTTTCATATCCAGGTCCATGTTCGATGATGATTGGCATAGAAGGAAGGCTTGGTGCTTCATGTTTATCAATATATGCTCATGGCAAAATGATCAACCATGTGTGTTGGTTGCTATGGCATGCACCGGGAGTAGTGAAATGATAACTTGCTGTACCATTGGTTCGTCCAAATGGTTATTCAGCCAACCATCAGTCGGTCTGCGATCCATGTCACAACAATTGGTTGATAGTTGTCTCATCACCAATCATTGACGGTTACTGCACACACCCTGAAAGTGTGAAATCCACCATTAATGATGGTTTATTAATAACGAGTAGTATTTTTGTCAAGCTTCCAGGCGATCGTTTACCAGAGGCTATTTGAGACTTCCATTGCTGCATAGTTCCCATTGATGCTTACGCAATGGTTGACCGTTAAAGCTGTCTCAACGGTTGATTATTTGTGTCAGTGGTGCTCGTTTGTTAATGGCCGGGTATGCATACAGCAGTCTCGGTGAACGTTCCAAGAATTAGCGGAAAGACAGCCCTGGGATGCTCCGCAAGTCAACCGAATTCATGATATGCGCTTGAATACCAAAACACGTAGATTATACCGTATACCTATTTTGGTGCATATGATGTCCTCAGAACAAATCAATTGTTACTTGCTGCGCAGATAATCCATATTCATATGCCGTTTTCCTGTGTTCCACCACTCATCAGGCTGCGGGTTCGGCCCTGCAAGACGGGGCTTCCAGCAGTCGCAAGTTTCTTTAGATTCACCATTGAACTATAGGTACACCATTAGCCTGGTACTTACCTTAGTCATTCCCTGTTTTTTTCTTGCTTATCTCCAGCTTCACCAACCATAAACCAACCATTCATCGTCACATCCACCACAGCTGATGAGTTACCGCCCAGCAGGTGACCCCAGCGCAGCGCAACCCCCCCGGGCCCCCGCAGCTTCCCCAGGTATTCCACCAGCGAACTGGCGGAGATGACGACGCCCGCAGCGCTGCTCATCCGGGATTCCATTGCAGAGGTGGACAACATCACGTTGTACGATCGGGACAGCGGCTGCTGGCGATGGATGGCAGGGGGGGGCCATAGATGGCTGGGACCGCGGTGGCCATGGATGACTGGGCTGAGTGGTTGGTGGCTTGGGGTTGCTTGTTGGCGGTGGTTGTGGCCATGGTTGGTGGTGGTGCTTGATGCGATCACTGGTTCATCAAGCATCAAATGTGTTTGGTTGTTTGTATTCTGTGTGCAATCCCGCACAGCCCCCAACAGCGCACTTGGGCCATATGCTGCTCATCCTTACCCTGCTCGACTTCGGAGAAAAGGCACACGAAAGTTGAATTTGCCATTAATATCTCCGTTACATTGAGCACCTGTGATCTTGCGTTACCTTTTCAAAGATTGACTGTCATATTCCCTGCAGTTGTTGGCAAATGGTTGCTTCATCGGGGATCACATCATCATCATCATCATCATCATCATCATCATCATCATCATCATCATCATCATCATCAACAACAGCTGCTGGCCTGCGTTGCCTCTGCAGGACTTGGACAAAGATGAAGTGGGTGGAGAAATCACTTGGAATCCACCCAATGAAGAGCGTATCGTTGATAAGCGCCATGGCCCAGCACACCTGTTGCACCACCCGTTGGCACTGTGCGTTCGTGCTGGCACCCTTTGTTGTCAACTGAAGACAGATGCGATGTGTTGTTTCTACCAGCTTTAAGAAGTTTTCATGGTTTCCTTCATAAACATCAAAAAACACTCAACGTCAACGTTGATTGACGTTGCTTGTTTTGACCGGCGCAAACGCCTTCTTCAGTGATGCGTGACCCTACAGATAGGAATGGCATGTAATGACTGCATGTTCCAGCGAACCTGTGTAGTTTCAGACCACAAGCCAGCACAATCTGAAGGCCAATGGATGTGGCTTCCTACTAGTAACAGCAGTGACACTGGGAGGTGTTTATAACGGATGTGCCCTGAGCTGGTTCAGTGGGTGAATCAGTTCCATGAGCTGGTGAGGCGCTACTCATATGGTAGTTTCTGAAATTGTTGGGAACCCCAAAAATGGGGAGGTTTAGATGTGGGTTTCTCAAAAATAGAAGAGCCCAAAGTTAGGGTTGGCTTATGACTATAAATGGTCAATATTCAGGATGACAACTGGGGGTCCTCTATTTGAGAAGCACCGATATCTACGATGTACGCATATCAATCTACTATTTGTGGATGTTTCAGTATCTTCGAGTGTCCATGTCTGTTGCTTCCAAACAGGAGGAACCCACTGAAATTCATTTGGTGACGACTTGAATGAAGATGATATGCATTCCAGGTGAAATTCGTGCCATGGCTGTCGCATCTCCATTCTTTCATACGCTATTTGGATTATTTGGATTAATCCCCTATACCTAGTGACACTCCAAGAATCAAGTAGCAAGCAAGAATCATCACTCAAGATAACCACCCCGTGTAATGAAAATCATGCACAATATACATCAACCAGTTTTCATCCATTCCAAGCCAGCTATGCCCTCAATTTCAATCTGTGTTCAAACAAAAAACTGTCCGTTGTAAAGAAGAAGGTCGAATCATTCAAAGAATCCGTTGTGAACACACACACAGATATCATAGAATCAGCCATCTCATGATGACTCAGAGGATGTTGGAGACTAGATCCGCTGTGCACAGATCAGCTATCTACGAATGACTATATGTTAACGAGCAGATCTAACTCCATTAAACTAGCCAATGTGATATGATACTACTACATGTACAGTATATTCTATATACTATATGGGTGTTTCTCAAAATAGGGGACCCCCCAAATCATCCATTATTAACCATCTATAGTAGTAAACCACCCATTTTTTGGGTCCCCTATTCTGAGAAACCACCATATGTTAACTAGCTGATCAGCCATCTACTAGATCTAACTCCAGTGCCCAGCTGTTCAGCCAGCGTTGCTCGGCCTTCGGCCACGCGCTGCCCCGCCCAGGTATCGGGTCTTCTTCCAGGTGGACGCGCAAGGCACTGAGAAGACGCAGGTGGATACGGATCAGCCGCCAGGAGACGAACGTCGGAACGAAGATGTGGAGGCTGCCAGGTGTTTTAAGATTTGGGTTTAAGATTTAAATGTTTTGTTAACAAAAGAAAACATACATACATAATATACAAATATATATATATATATATATTCAAAATCTTATTATGTCAAGTTTGATATGTAATGTATACATATACATATACATGTACATTATGTTTTACTTTTTAATGTATCTATTTTGACATATATATATACACACACACGTTTGTTTACATATATTTGTAGATGTGTATGCATATATACATATATATTGTATACATTGTGATATCCTTATTTGTGTATAGGTTTGCATATGCACATGCTGATGGGATGACAGGTATGAAAAAACTAACCAACCAAGAATGAAGATATTAGCCTTGAAACACTAAGGATATGGACCAACTCAGCACATATCACCCAAAATTCATAAATCCAGAGGGATTACCAGTTCATGGACTCTATGAAAACACAAGCAACCATGCTTCGGTTTTACAACCAATATTGACAACAACAATCCAGGAGTAACTTGAAAACTTGTTTTAGTCATTCAATATTCATGGAGTGATTTCTCGAAATACGGGTACCCCCAAATCATCCAATATTCATCATTTAAAGAACCACCCAGCGGTACTGCCCGTGTTGTGGACTTGCACCATGGATCTTCAGCTGCTTCTTCAATGGCACCACCTTCGCCTTAGTGTGCTTGGCGGCCAACCTGCCGCCAATGGTAGCGTGCTTCGTGTAGGTCACCTGCAAAAGGGGTCGTGGTTGGGACGTTTGTCTACTGGATGTTGAACAAACATTGACGTTTATGCCGCCTGCTACGCCACGTCACTAGATTCAGAACAGTCTCAGGTGGAATCTTGGCGGTTCATCAACGCTGATAGGGATGCAGCCATCAAGGAACGATCCCTGGCCACCCACAGATGGTCCATCAATGAAGTTTGTGGTTTTCCAGCCCTGAACATCGCTTGGAGCCTGGAATTCCACAGGAAGTAGCAGAAACGATCATTTCAACTAACAATCAAGTAACCATCAATCAACCATGATTAACTAAGTTTACTGATTATTTGACATATAGTGTAACCCAACCATCATGAAGTTGATATAAACATCATTTCAGCTAAACAATCATCATCGACTACTGTTCTCGATGATTATCAATCATTTAGTCATCAGTTACCATTACAGTTGGTATATCCCCTAGTATTGGCTTGTTATCCCCTTGTTAATAACCAGTGTTCACAATTGATAAACCATCGATCATGTGATGCATCATTGATGTACCCACATGATTATCAACTACTATTATTGATGATTATCATCACCACCACTATTATTTAACGTAACCACCATTTCATTCCTCCAGCTGCGATTGTTTGGAGGATCTCGCATCGTTTTCTTCCCGGAAGACACCAACGTGCCTCGGTCAACTCTGGGGATGATGTACCCCTATGGTGGGTTCTCAAGCCAGTTTGGGACCCAAAAGATGGTTGGTTTGTGAATGGCAAATGCTGGTCATTAACAAGGGGATAATAAGCCCATAGCAGGGGGATATACCAACTGTAATGAGTGGTTTATTGCTTGAACTGGTTGATAAAGGATGATTTGTGCATATGACCTGAGTAAACACCCTATAGCCGGTTTGTTCCCTACTTCTAATGTTCAACCAACTTGGTTTGTTTGAAGAGTAGTTTGCTGTACGAATCTCTGACAGCATTGCATGTTTCACTTGGAGGCAAGAAAGAAACAAAGAAACAAAGCAACAAACAAACAAAGAAACAAATAAACAAACAAACAAACAAACAAACAGACAATCAAACAAACAAACCAACTCACAGCACCATTTATGGACGAAGACATAGCTTCCCAAGTGGAACATGATGATAAGCAGCTGATGCTTACGTATGGTGAGATGTTCATTGATTTCCCTTTGGTCATCTAACACTTGAATGGAAGATCCATCATTTGTTGATGGCTTCCCATGGTTTCTTTGTAAAATCGGGTGATCATGGGTGATCTTCAATTGCTATGTTAGATAACCAGAAAGTGTAACTATGGACGATTTTCATGTTTGGTGAAAGTACCCGGCTGACGCAAAATTACTGAAATAATCTTGGATGATTAGGGGTCCCTGTATTGAAAAACAATAATTTCTTCCGTTGGTCAAGTGACATGTTCATCAACCTGTTCATATGTTTGTGGTTGGTTGTTGATGACCTTATTACGGTGAATGGGTTGTTTCCCCATGAAACCCAGCAATTATGTTGTTTTTCTTTTTTGCTAAAATCACATACACATATTGTAGTATCAATACTTACGTGTGCGTATACAAGCCAAAAGCAGATCTATTGGCTCCATCATCCATCGCTTTTTGATGCACGTCATGCCCGTGCTTCCTCCCTTAGCATCAATCAACCATCAATTAACCAGCATTATCCACGGGTTGTTCATGAATTAGCCATCATTCATCTGTAGCAAATAGTAACCATCAATTATCCATCAATTAATCAACAATTAACCATTAATCAACCATCAATTAACCACCATTAACCACTGGTTGTTCATCAATTAACCATCAATTAGCCACCATTAACCTGCAAAAAAACCCACGATTCCTTCCCTGAGATCACCGGCATGGAGTACATTGGCGTCTTCATCACTGCCTTCGGCAACGAGCAGCAGACGCCCTCAGTGGCCTTGATCGCCGAAACGTGCCGCGGTGCGGAAACGAAGCTGTTAGTTGTTGGTTCGTTGTGGAGTGACTGATGGGTAATTGATGGTTCAATGATCATCCGATGGAGGTGATTGATGGTTCATTGCTGGTTAATCAACTGACAGCAACTGCTAATTTGGTTATATTGATTTTTGATGGTCAATGTTAGGGGATATTGAGGGAGAATCGATTGTTAATTAATTGGTAATTAGTGGTTCATTCATGATATATTTGATCATGGTTGTAGTAACCGTTGGAAATTTCGGAATAACCTATCCAAAGCTTTTAGTTGATGGTTTTTGATGGTTAAGATTGGTGTTTAAGGATTGATGAAATCCCATAGTTAATGATACATCAATGGTCACTTTAGGGCAAACTCATGGGGTTATTAAAGTGTTCTGTGGTTTTCACTTGCTGGTTAACTAATGCTTGATATTATTGGATTTTGATGATTAGTGATGGTAACTGGTGGCCAAGTGTGACTTATTGACTGGTCATTGGTGGCTATTGGTTAATCGTGGCTCACGATGGTTCACCATAGTGGTTGATAATGATGATGAATGGTTGGTTACCATAGGTATGTGTTTGATATCATGCATGGCCACAAGGTCATGCCAGTGTAAGACCTTTGTCCTTTGCCGCTGGTGTTTGCAATCTTATCCACAGCTTGCTCTGTGCATATGTAGACAGGCACATGGGCGCATGCATGCATACTTAGATAGGTACGCATATGCACTTATGTAATCTTACACACATGTCACGTTTGCATACAGGCTGTACTACATCAATTGATAGAATACAATAGTTTGCCATGATGAAATATTGGCCAATGTTTCATGATGGTGTTTGGGTTGAGAGAAACCAGGATAATACAGGGCCAGATGGTGGATACATGATTGGATTGTCGATCATTTTTTTCACTGCATGGTGCGAAATAGACCCCGTGTACATGTTGAAAAAACTGTTCATAATACATACCTTCGATACCAGTATAAACATGGTCTATAATGACGGTGTTTATTGTTTACGCAACTTTTACAGAGTACCATAGTGTTATTCCAGATAATCACCAGTCACCAGTGTATCAGTGGTTAATCTTCAACAGAGCAGCAGTGCAACAAGATAACCTCATTGATTTTTCCAATGGGTCCTATCAGCAGCCTCCACCGACTCCGTAGTTTCTGCTGCTAGGTTGTGAATAGCCATTATCTACCACCATTTACCAAGCTGAACCTCCCCCTACCCATCCATCAACCACAATTTCAACCATCAACTTCCCATATCACCCACCAACCTTCACCAACCTTGACCCACCTTCCCCAGGTTTCACCCAGCCATCATCCAGCCCAGCACCCGCCATCCCCCGCACCTCCCCAGCCCCCGGGAGCTCCAGGATTTCCTCCGTTGGCTTCGTGGCCTTCCGCGACGAAGATCTCGACGCCTTGCAGATCGGCGGCACGGTCTACTGGGGTCCGCCGCCGGAGATCACCTACAACCAGGCCCTGGGGGGGGGCCAAGGGGGGGGGGGAGGAGGGGTGGTGGATGGACATGGGGGGGTTAACGACCAAGTTCTGGTTAGTTTATGATTGTTGACTAACATGGTTCATGATTGTTGACTAACGTTGTTGTTGATTAACATGGGTCCCTATAGTAGTTAAACTATGATGAACCATCCCAATCCTATGATAAGGGTACCCCCAAGTTGGGGTTGGTTTATGGTTATTGACTGTGAATGGATGATAACTGGGGGTATACTTCATTTTAGGAAAGCATCACATGGGGATGTGCCGAGCCATTGGGTAACCAATGGGCCCCACCAAAGCTAATGATCGTTAGGAAACCATTGGTTGACTGGGGGTGCCACTCTTTTGGCAACCCACATGTTTTAACTGGCTTGTGCTTATGCCAAAACATGTCGGTTAACTTGGCTTCTATGGTGGGTGCCAAAATAGTTAACTGCTAGTGGATGGGGCATATACCCACCATAGAACCCACCATAGAACCCACCATAGAAGCTATAGATAGGGGCCATATCCCCACCATAGATGGTGGCTTCTATGGTTGAACTGGCTTGTGCTTAGGAGTGAGGCGGCCAGGAGCCGTTCGAGGTATCCCGCTCTGCTAGGACTACGTCATGTACTTCGCCCAAAGTGCCGTGGGAGACGGCCGCTCTTTGGCAGGCCCAAGCGCAGCTAGTGCGGAATTTAGGGCCAGCCTAGGACGGTGAGACCAGCTGGTGGCTGATGGTTTATGGTGATGGGAAGTCATGGTTAAGGATGGTTAGTTTTAAGCATGGTTCAATATGATGGTTTATTAGGGAAGGTGGTTGATGTTGATGGTTTGGGTTAGTCATGGTTAATGATGGTTAATTGAGGATTGTTACTGATGCTTAATGAACGTCTGTAGTTATTGATGAATCAATATTACTGTATCAAGCAACATTGCCGCTGTATTGTAATCTTGATTCATGTTACAACGACTGCAGCATTGGCATCATTAGTGGATATTCATGATTGATAGACCTTTACAGTTGGGTGAATTCAGGTCGATCATGCTTAAAAACTACGGATACCAAAAGAAGTTGTTACAATCAAAGCTAGTATAGAGATGGATGGATCTTGACCAACATCACCAAAGATTGAGTGTTCGGAGCCCAGCAAGCAGTATTTGTGTTTGGCATGTTTTCTTCCGGTGACAACGGCTGAGAGTGGCCGGCCGAATCATTCAACGTTGATATGGTTGGACTTTGATTTTGACAACAAGCCTGATGACAGTATCTCCTTGAATAGTCCAAACGTTCTCATGATGAAAACAGCTAGTTGGTTGCCAATTTTCAGGGTTTGTTTTCAAGCCGGTTGTTTGAGTCGCCACTATTCACAACTATTAGCCAGTATTGCTGCATCACGATTCTTTAGACATGATTGTTTGTCCATTATTAGCCCCCTCTAATACCATCGCCCATGATTGTGTGTGTGTGTGGTGTGGTTTGTTTGCCATATCAGTTTGCAGCTATTTTAGTGAGATGACCGACTTACTGGAATATGACTTCAATACGATCGCCCATGGATCTACCTGTTTTATCCATATTTTCTGGGAGAACCACACAGGAAGTGGCATGCATACAGGTCAAGCATGCATGATTCTTTTTTGCATACGCAAATTTATATACAGTATAGATACAGGCATATTATATGATATGCAGTGGTTTCTCAAAACAGTGGTACCCTAAATCATCCAATATTGATCCCTATTATTTATCAACTATCCATTTTTGGGGGTCCTCTATTTTGGGAATCCCTCCTATGGATAGACATTTGCAGAAATGAGATACTTGGTCATTCCTTCATTATGCCAGGTGTGGCACCAGTGGGCACCAATTCTTTGACCATTTCGCTGGACACGTACTACGACCAGTTCACCCACGTACTGATCTACACGCGCTCCACTGCCTATGAACAGACTACACCTGTAGGTGGGCGGAATGTGGATGGTTTGGTGGTTGGTTGGTGGATGAGGGTGGACGGTTGGTGGTGGATGGTTGGTGGTGGGTTAGCATTCGGCAGAGCAGCTCGTTTGGTGCTGGCCCATGTGTTCAGTCTACAGTAGACAGGCAATCTGCAACACATGGGTATGTGCCAAAATAATGGTACCCCCAAAACCAACGGCTTCCTAATAAAATGGTCATTTTTTGGTGGGGCCCATTGGTTACCCTATGGCTTGGCAGAGACCCACATATACAATTCTGTAAGATTCCGTGGAGTACAGTGCCAAAGACTCGTTTTGTCCATGAGTAACTGCAAGGTTGGGTATGATCAAACAGCATAAACAGCTATATTTTGGAGTTTGAATCAAGAAACCAACCAGCCCACCAGCCAATGGAACACTACCCACCAGTTGTTTGTTGCGGTTGTATGTTGCTGTTTCATGTGACATTCATCATCTACAGTAACCATTCTTAATCATCAGTATGCTTATGTGGAAATGCAACCATCACATTACGCTATAGACAATCACTGTTGTCACGAATTAGTCACTATCGGCACCCTGATTCACCACGGTTCGCTGGTAAACTACCGCTACTCAATATTACCTGCTCTGTGGTACTTAACCGCTTTGAACTTTTAACTATTATCAATCAACGTCATGCATGATGAACAGCCATTCTTGGTAGCCATTATTGATTTCATCCCTACGAATCATTCTTCCCGACTCTTTGCTGGTAATCAAACCATGATGAACCATTGCTGGTAGCCCATAACGACTATGAACCACTACTTATGAAGCAATGTTCGCTGGTCAACCACCATTAACAACCACCATTAACACCTGCTCATGAACCAACCAACCACTTTTTTGCCATTGACCACTATTCACTCTATATCGCTGGTGAACCACCATTACACTATTAATATGAGCCAACGACATGGTATCAACCACTAGTCTCTATCAATCACCATCATCGAGCATGCTTGATGGGGACACATATTCGTCCTTGGGTCAGTTCTCATGGCAGTGCCGCTGTTCACCAATCCCATTTCGCCCTTGTTTCGGTTCTTCCAACTGTTGAGATGGATTCGCTACCCAGGTTTAGATGGTTGGTTAGAACCCATAGCCATTTTCGTTGGTTACTGCCCTATTCAGGTTGCTTATTACTCCCAGCTTGTCAACCATTAACCAGCAGTTGTTGATAACCAGCTATTAACCATTGGATCAACGGTTGGCCATTATTGACCTTTCAAATACCGGTTTCCCTATTATCAGTCACCACAAACCACCAGCTTTATTAATTATTATGGTGACAAATGTTTTTTTTTTTATACCAATCCGTTAAAAAAGGTTATAAACCACTTGATCAGTATTAACGAACCATTAACTATTGAGCAACCAACATCTTCATAACCATCATCAATGGTTGGTTCATCTTAATGATTAAGCATTAATTATTCAAAATTCACCATGGTTTGTATCAACTGTTTACGTGTAGCAGTTGGTGGGTTTTATTTTGACTACCATCATTATCCACCATTTAAATAAGAGTCTCCGCATTGGCTTAGCCATTATATACTAACAACTGTGCAATTGGTTAAAATCAACCAACCACTTGGATGGGTCGGGAACAACCAAGCCAATCATAATTGATGATGAACCAGCTCCATTGATTAGCCATCATAAACCAACCATCATAAAGCCTTTATCACCAATCACCATCAAAATGAATTTATCCAGTTATTACCAACCATCATTATTAGCCAATCAATTTCAATACCACTACTACAATTATTACTACTATTATTGGCATTTGTTAGCCATCATTATATCATCATTATTGATGGTCAATAGTAGGGCTATCAAATGTCAATCACTATTACCAACCATAATGATTGGCATTTGTTCGCCAATGATCGAATCAACTATAGTTCTCTCTACTAAAACTGGTACCCTCGTTATAAAGTAACTTATGGCTGATTATGGGCCCACCTTGTAGCCGATGATTCAATAAACAGCTTCATCACCAAGCATCCATGGCTTGCTTCATATCGACCCTCGTTCCAGGCGTTGAGATCTATGACCACGATGGCCTGGTGAGCAATCTCTACTTCAGAGCCTTGGCGCGGCGTTCGAACGAAGGCGGTGGCGTGGGGCCAACCCGCGTGACGGGGGCCGTTTTCGTTGGCGATTTGTTGGTGGGTGAATTGGTAGGTTATGTCATGTTATGTGGTGCATGTTGGGTGCTTATTTGTGGTTCAATGATGATGAAAGACGATGATTTGCTGGTGACAGAATGGCATAGTTAATGGTGACTTGGTGATCAAAGATCACAATTTTGTCCTTTGAGGGCGATTATACATGATTGTGATCAAACCATCATGAACCGTGATCAATGATAAGGGTAAATTAATAAGTGATCGCTGATGGGTGACTGGTATGATAATGGCAAATATTTGTAAACAGTGATATGTTAAGGGTTCAACCATTGATTTGCTTGCCATCATCAACCATGTTGGCTATTTCAGCTATGAACATGTATCCTAATGTTTGTTATCCATGGTAGATACCAACTGTTGTTAAAATACCATGTTGGTTGATTGTATTGGCTAATACCATGTCAGCCATCCATGGATAGCCAATACTAGATGGCTATTGTTGGCTAACACCATGTTGGTAAATGAACAATTGTTGTTAGCCAACAACAGCCATCAACCCGCTTCGTGGCGCACCAAGGCGACACGGATCTGGATGAGAATCTCATCGGAGGATCGCTGATGGCTGGCTGGTGGCGTCAGGGTCAATGGTGGCTGCTTAGTGGTGGTTAATGATTAATGATTAGTGTTTAGTCAATTATTGGTTGTAAGGATCGTTTCATCATTAATCAGTGATCCATGATGATTAAACAATTAATGTACGAAATGGACAAACAATGGTCAATCAACTGTACTAAATTAATCCGTGATGATTAATGATGAATCAATTTTGTATATACATTTGCAGCCTTTCTGCAGTCCTGTTTCTTAGGCATTACCATGAAACCCAAGTGTATGATCCATCGTGAAGAAAACATGATATGATTAACATAATACATGATGACAGCTCATAATTGTGGATCAATGATTGCTCAACCAACATACTGGCTTCAAGCTCCAAGTGTGTCAGAGGAACTGGCAATTGAACCATAGTTGATAGCAATACTTAGTAGTTGTCACCAACAGTGGTTCGTGATCCCTACTCTTCGAGTTGCCTTCAAAATAGGTAACCAACCCCAGACTACAATGCTAGAAACCAGCTGGTTACCTATTGTGGGTAACTGGAAGGGTTGGGGATGATTGTAATTTACCTAGCATCCACCCTGTGGCATGACTTCGCCAGTGGCTTCGCTAGCGATGGAGAATGATGATTTGTGAGAGCAAGAGTTTGTTGTTGGCCTCACACTGCTGGTGATGTTCAATCGGGGGGACTGAACACCACCGTGCTTGTGGGTCTTTGCCTTAGGTGCTGCATGGTAACATGGCTTGCGAGAAGCACTGAAGTTAATGATACCGTTCGAAATGTTTAATCATTGTTTCGCCTCACAAACAGGGTATTTCGGGAAACAATGATGAGCTGCTTTCATGAACCTGTTTGACGTCAATCCCCACCGATGATGGAGCCATTGGTAAGCGGCATTTTTTTGCGAACTGTTTCGAGCGGTGTTGAAGAAGTTGGCTGAAAGATGCAATGATTTGAGGAGACATTGCCTTAGATACCCTATTTGGGCGGTTTCTCAAGTCATTGGGGTACCCCCAGTTATCATCCAGATAATTATCCATTTGCATTAATAAACTAACCTTTTTAGGGGTACCCCTTTTTGATAAACACCCATCTAGGATATATACATTGCCGTGCTTATCTTAGATCATTTTTCTAAGTATGCCTTGCCTTGGGCCTTAGGTATATCTATATTTAAAGATATATATTTCAATATATGTATGTATAATATATGGTTTTTAATGAAAAGCATTGCCAGCGCACAATGTTAATTTCAGTCTTTCGAGAAGATTGGCGTGCTAGTGTTTCGGGAAGATGTTGGAACGGTTGCTGACCAGGTTGCAAGTTGGCCCTGTAGACATTGTTATCATCCAAATTACGATAAACAACTTTGTTGACCGCACTGAGATGTTCCGAATGATGTTGCAAATCGAGCAGCCCAACATGGCAATGGGAAATCACCCATGAAGATACATAGTTTCCCAGGGTTTTCCTATAGGCTGATTCGAAGCCGTTGAGCCCATGACACCGCAGGGCTTTTGGAATGGACGTTGCCGTCAGACACCTCAGGGGTTTTGCAGTACAACGTCTACCTGACGTCACTTGGCGGTGCGTTGGTTGTTTGGTGCAGTTGGGGGCAGGTTGGTAAAGGTAGGTTAAGGATGGTTGTTAATGATGATTAGTTATGGTCAATCACCGGCACTAAATTGTTGATCGAAGGTAAGAACAGTCGCAATAAAGTAGTAAGTGATGTCAATTGTTTCCTTCTAACTAATGAACATGCACTAACCCTATTGACCAGTACCAAACTGATGACCCTTTCTTGCGAACTCTTGTTCTATGGCAAATTGTTGCAAATTTTGAATCTATGATTAATCAGTCAGCAAACTAGCCCTTGTTGTTAATCACTTGTAGGAAATTATTGCTGTTCATGATTATTCGTGATTAATCATTGTTGAGAATGGTTCTACCAACTGCTTAGTATGCTGAGGGTATGCCAAGCAATTTCACCAGCGCTGCTGTTCTGTCGCTTTAAACATGCAAAACAGCAATTACTAAACAACCTAAACATCGACTAATATTTGAGCCAGCAAAAAGAAACAAATTATAGTCAAAGCATCCAGTAAAATCAAACTTGAGCAGTTTAAGCAACCTAACTTACACTAGTCAATCCACCAAGTTACGAGTCCGCTGATGACTAACTAGACTCAAACTACCTAAGCAAATCACCAGACTATCCCAAGTCCTAGCGGCACCTGCCAGACCAGCCTGCCCAGGTACACGAACAATCCCTGGGACCCGTACTTCAACCGCGACGCTCTGCAGTTGGGCTTGCCCCCCAGCTCCATCTCCCAAGTGGTGCCTGCCGGCACGTGCGAAACCTCAGAAACTGGAGGGGCGTCAACGGGTAGGGAGCGTCAACGGGTAGGGAGCGTCAAGGGGTAAGGAGCCTCCGAAAGATGATAAGCTTCCTGCAGTACCAGTTTAATGAGGGAAAGAATGCTGATTTTTTGAGAAAACGACGTGTTTTTTTAGGCAACATGTGAGTTCGGAGATATCGATCTATGATGATTGGGGACTGTTGCATTGGGGTTGGAAGGATTCAAATCAAGTCTGGTGTGGCGGGGTTGATGCAGATGGTTTATGGTTTGTTTATGGTTTCTTGTTACCGCGGCGTTGTGCCAGAGTCCCAATGGTGGCAGTGTGGTGGTAGTTAGTAATACCTATAGCCTGTGTGTCAATCCGTCATGTTCTTGCTATCTAGTTGGTTAGTTTACCACTTTGTTGGTTACTTAAGTACGATTTATGAATCATTTAATCAACCATATTTCACCCACTTCACTACCAGCATTGAATCAGTACCATTTGTGATTACATAGTTCTTGATCGAAAAGCTGGTAAATTTTAAGTCATCACTTCATACTTATATTTAGACCATAATTGGTATTGATTAGTTTTAAATATAAATATTTAGTCCATCACTCGTACAATTCAGTTATTGGTCGATTTTTAACCAGCTTCTTAACCAATAACCAGTTTCTTAAGCCAGTTTACCAACAGTTGATGGTACCAATTTTTAACCATCTAGTGTTAGGAAAGTTGTCGACAACAAAACCAGTGTTATTGTTATTTCATTGTGGCTTCTCATTGATGGGCTAACCTTAAAATGTGGCTTCATTGTAAACAAAAATTAAAACCTATCTTGTTGTGAAGAAAATCAAATCTATCTTACTATAATGAATGATGATGTCAAGCTTCACACTACAATCATTCATTACAGCTGTTCATTTAAGCTCTTGGAAAGGTCTTTAATAAGATAGCTTTTCATCCATAATGATTAAATGAAATGAAACTCATCTTTCAATGGGTTTTCAGTTAAGCTCTCTTTCAAGCAGCTCACCCATCGGATAGCTCTCTTACTATAGCAAATGAAACTCATCCATAATCAATGAAACTTGCTCTTAGAAAGGATGATCATTTAATCAGCTACCATTAATGGTTATTAACCGCCATTAACCACCATTAATTACTGATTAATGATCATTATGGTTATTAATCAGTTATCATTATTAATAACCAGCTAATAATCAGCTTGAAACAACTACCATTAATGGTTATTAATCAATTATCATTAATGTTCATGAACCATTATCCAACATGGTCATTAACCACCATTATTAACTAATGCTTATTAACCATTTAACCACCATTATTAACCACTATCAAGAATGTTGGTCATTAACCATTAACCACCATTATTAACCACCATTATTAACCACTGTCATAAATGTTCAGCTTGAAACAACTACCATTAATGGTTATTAACCACCATTAATGCTCATCAAGAAACCACCACATGACGTCATTTCGCCTCGCAGCTTCTCCTCCAACCGTCCGGCGAGCTCCAGGTCCAAGCTCAGCGGCGAAGGCATCGAAGAAGTGACCTGCGAGCTCACGGCGGCCGACACGGCGCGGCCCGGGTGTGCGCCGTGGTGGCGTGGAAGACCTGTGTTGGGTGATAGCGTCAATCAGTAGGTGAGTGGTGGTTTAGTGGTGGTTTAGTGGTGGTTTAGTGGTGGTTTAATGGTGGTTTAATGGTGGTTTAATGGTGGTTTAATGGTGGTTTAATGGTGATGAATGGTGGTGAATGATGGTTTAATGGTGGTTTAATGGTGGTTAATGGTTTGAACTCGTATAGTCATGAAGCACCATGATGGGTTTAAAGACCACCTGTGGGGTGGGTTTGATTGACCTGGAAAAATCATGGTTAATCGTGGTTTGTAGTTTAGAATGATAATAGTCAGTGGTTGAGATGTAGTTACCAGAAGGATGATAAAGATCGAAGAATTGCCATTTCAGTGGGTTGCCAAGTGCATTTTCACCGGGCTACAAGGTATTGACCTACATCCAAATATTAGCACTTGCTTTTTGGGAACCATATGAATCAATGATCATCAGCAATCGTTCATCCGTCTATCGATTCGCACAAATCACTAGTTGATTATTATTCAATATCCTTTTTTCATGATCATTGAGCATCATTGACCAGCATGAAGCATCCTCCCTTGCCATCATTGAACATTAGATGTTTGTACATGCCATCACTAAAAAAGACATCATCAATCATCATGAATAATCATGTATCATTATACAAGCATCACTGATCAGTACCAACCAGCAACACCTATCAATTTGCCATCAAATAATCATCAATTATCATCAATGAACCATCAACTAACCATCCTCATGACATTGTAATTAACAACTCTTCCATAGATGTAACGTTTTGGAATGGATCACAGTTGATTACAATACCATTAAGTGTGATGGTAAGTAGCTTGCAGAGATACTAAGTATTGTAATTGACAACTACTTACCATCAGCATGACATTAACAACTGGTTGGTGGTTTGATTGACAGTCCTTATTACCTCAATCTAAACCTTAAGGGTTGGTTGGTTGACCACCAACCAAGGGGTGGTTCAACTAGCAACTAGACAATTTCATCTGCATTTGTTAGCCCTCCAACTCGTGCAAAACCGCAGATCTTGAGCGTCTACTACAACGGCAGCGACATTTCGGGCTCCATCAATGGTACCTTCTCGGCCTCTCGCCGAATGGCTCATGGGAGACTGATACTTAAGAGTTCGTGGTGATGATACGCGATGGTGGTTCGTGGTGGTTGATGATGATGATGATGATGATGATGATGATTGATGATAGATGATTGATGATAGATGATTGATGATAGATGATTGATGTTTGATTTCTGATGATGAATTAGTGGTGAGTCATGATTGTTTGGTGTTGATAAATGATGATTTATGGGTGGATCGAGTGATGGGAATTGTATTAATGGTAAAGGTGTGAGCGGGTTGATCAGCGATGACAGTTGTAGATGATGATCAGTTTACGGCTTAAGATGTGGCTGGTCAAATATTGATTACCAATAATAGACATCATACAGAACATCATATGTGCTTTGGTGGGTGATTGTTCTTTGATAACGATTGATCATGGTTGACAACTGTACTGATAGTGGTCAAGTCAATGTTGCCGAGGCAGGTTTGATCGTCATTGAGAAGATGTGTTGTTTTATCATAACTAGTCTGTTGATGGTTAAATGAGGGCTAATAGTAATAGTCATAGTGGCAAAAAAAGGGAAATAGTCAATACTGGTTAAAAAATGGGTCATTGTGTTTTATGATACTTCATATTGCTGTTCGGCAATTTTTAAACATATTTTTCACTTCAACGATAAGGCATTACAGGGATGATGGCTTCTACTTGACAGGCGTGGTTTTGGACTGGGGCAACTAACCCTCAATGAGTGAATACTCGTGAAGACAGAAATCTGGCTCACACCACTGACACCGTACCATGAAACTCTTGACCCATGAGAAGTGGCAATTTCATTCAGCAGTACCATGCTTCGTCGAATATCTAGATAAGGTGGTGCCATTTTCTCAGCGCCCTGATCTTAATCCTGCCTGAGACCGGAAAGCAACAGGCGTAATGACGATCCATGCTTCCTCAGCATATGCAACAATCTAGTAATGATTGTTCATGTAAATGCAGTCTACCACTAGTACACTGATTTTATTTATTTCTGCGATTTACATGTCAAGGATTGTCATATATGTCATTCATGATGATAGATTTTGTCATTTCTGTCATTCCCTGCTCGTTTTGGAGCTCGCCATTTCTGCGGGAGACACTGGGCGATCCCGGATCGAGGAATGGTCGAGCACCAAGCACTTGGCATTTCAGAAGGTGCGGCCGAGGGGTTGCGTTGGCACGTTAGGGCGGAAAATGACATGGGACGACATGGATCTTGTTTGTTACTAGTACTATATTTAGTGGTATATTACTATAATGGGCTACTGTTTACCATGGTTAGTAGCTATATTACATTGATTTTTTCTTATATAATCATGGCTCAATATGTGCTCTAGTGATGGGCGAGGCTGGCTGACTTGATTTAATGACCCTTCATCATGGTTATCATAATGGCAAAAGCGGTTTGTAGAGGATGATAACCGCTAGGTCGTTCGGAATTACATCTTTGAACCCAAGATAAGATTGCTTTTTCAAGACACTGAACTTGAGTAATGATGGTTGCTTGTACTTGTGCAGTATTGGCTAACACACAAACAAACCATTCTACATGGGGAAGTACCAATCAAAATCTTTTACCGCTAATTCCTGAGCCAATCATCCCCACAGACAAAGTGAGACCTCACAGTTTTAAGTGGGTTCAGGCTCGCCAGTAAAGTACAAGCAAGCTTTATAAACTTTACTTGGGGCAACTACCAGGGTAACTTAGGGAAACTCGTGTAAACTGTATCTCTCACAACCAGTTGTAACCCTGTATTACCGTAGTTATCAGCATCGATGTACCGATCCCTGGTGGGCATCAGTTTGTACATGTACCATTGCTTCCTCCCCACCAAGTGGTGCCCCATATTTGGTTAAGAAAAAACAGGGTAACTAACCAGTGGCTGGTAGTATAACTGGTGAGTTGCCCTAGTGCTGGTAGTGTAGTGGTTTAGTCAAGTTTAGATTCATTGGTAAACTAATGTATATACAACACAACTCCAGTGAAATTGGCTTACGGACCCAATAATCCAACTGTTTGCCCCCCACTTGCAACATCTTGCAACCTTCCTGCAACCTTGGCTTCCCTGGTCATAACGGGTACCCCAGTTCCTGGCGGTCCACCACTAGTGGTTGGCCCAGGCCCCACCTTGTCACCGTTGGTTTCCTGCCAGGTGCCAGGTGCCTACTTGGTGATCACCGCCAGCAGTTTGTTGGATGCAAGTGCTTTGGACCAAGCGCGCCAGAGGCGTTAAGACACCGCTGTGGACCGCACTTTGTG
Source organism: Symbiodinium kawagutii (assembly GCA_009767595.1). Taxonomy (NCBI): domain Eukaryota; class Dinophyceae; order Suessiales; family Symbiodiniaceae; genus Symbiodinium; species Symbiodinium kawagutii. The sequence goes on along the minus strand of VSDK01029497.1, from coordinate 37,975 downwards.
TTGTGAGAAAGAAGAAACTGTTGTGTGATGTGTGGAATAGAATACATATATATATATACAAATATATTTCATTTTTGATACAACTACAGAATATGTTAATTATATCTATTGTCATTTGTTTACACGTGTATCTTTCTATGTCAAGTGTTGTGGCAAGTAGTTGTAGACCCAATTCTTTGCATGGTGGAAGCACTTTGAATCATTGTGACTCAGTCCTGGATGCTTGGCGTTACCACAACTGAGTTTAGTGGGATAACCCTAGCTGCCTTTGTTTTAAGCAACGAAGGTTACAAGCTTGGCATGGGTGAAACCCACTTTTAGCTGGTCAGTAGCTCCATCACCCACTCCAAACTCCCCTCGAAACCGATGCCAAACCTCGGATATCCCAGTAGAAAACTCGTCATCCAACATATTATGGGGGCTTCTCAAATAGGGAACCCCAACACATGGTTGGTCTATCACCATAAATTGTGAGTATTGGATGATTTGAGGGTACGTACCCTTGTTTTGAGAAACACCCATATCTCGAAGGCCCTGGCCTTTGGTTTGCAGCCGGGTTCCCATCGTTAGTCGGGCCCCCTACTAGTCTGCCCCCTTGCGATACGGCTGTGGGTCAAAACCCCGTACCCCTGGGCCTGGTTCCCTCATCATTAACCGGCTTGTTTTCCCTATAGTTTTGTTGGTTATCATCCTCCATTAGTTGGTTGGTTAACTGCTTGACCCAGCTCGCCATACTGAGATTGGTGCTCGCCGGACGAGAACATTTGCATTGCGGGCGCTGTCACGGGCCAAGGTCAGGAGTTGGGGTTGTCAGGTTCAGCCGAAAGGGGAAACGAATCGAAGCTGGAAGCTGAACGGTGCACCAGTTTTGAGAGGTGGCTATGGGTCAATATTAACCATTAATAATAGGGGATAATGACCAACCAATAATAAGGAAACCAATGGTTGATGATGGGAACCAGGGGTACAGGGTTTTGACCCTCTGCCAGGTGAGCCAACTAGAAATGGTCGATTTCCATGCAACCAGGCTGGTTTAGCAGAGTGTACAAATTGTTGGTAATGCATGTGGCCAAAACCACAAAATGTACATGGACTTGTTTTAGTCGTTAGGAATTTGCAATGTTGACATTTATTGAACCACTGAGCAGTTTTGGAAACCTGAGGTGGATTGTTTTACTTGCAATTTTAGCTAGCTTGGATTGGTGGGATTGTCCTGAGTGGCTTTCCAATTACTACACGGCGTTGCTGCCCGGTGTAAGCAGAGATTGCGTACGTGGAACATCAGAAGGTCGTTTTCCAGTACTTGGAACATGGTTTGCTGCAAACAACTATTCTCCTTTCTTTGTGTTGTAGCCAAATGCGAGTCCCTCCTACACACTGAAAGCATTCAGCATCAACGAAACCACCACCAGCCGTTTGTTGCGGGATATCAACTCACCATTTCTGACAGCAGTTGAGTTCTCTTTGTCAATCACCCCTTTGTGAATCACTGGCGATGCTGTTTGGCGAAGCATGTCGGCATTGATGATCAACCATGGTATCCAAGCATCCACGAGGATCTCATAAGTCGGTTTAGATTCGCCATTGAACTATAGACTATAGTTACCTATAACTTGTAGTCGTGCTAGTGCCAACTTCCCCAACTAAGCAGCACCGCTGGTGCTAAACCAACTTCCCCAACTAAGTAGCACCGCCACCGCATCATTCCCCTGCCGTTGCAGCCCTGAACTACTGCTCCATGGCGGGTTTCAGCATTCTTTGCTCCGACGGCACTACTGCGGGCAACATTGGCTGGGAGGCGCTGCCGTGGGGTGAGCTTGACACCAGAACCGTGACATCTGGCGAGCTGGGTCAAGCAGTTAACCAACCAACCAATGGTTATAACTAGCTGGTTAATGGTTAATAATAGGGGATAATAAGTAACAATAGTAGGGCATATATATATATATATATTTATACCAGCTATAGATGATATGGCTATGGGTCAATCTCAACCAACAATAATGGGGGACAATGACCTACTAGTCAAAGGGAAAACCATGGTGGATGATGGGGAACCAGGGGTAGAGGGTTTTGACCCACAACGATACCTGAACGTGGGGTTCTCCAGTTACATCGGCAAGTTTCTCCCTCTCTGCCTCGCTCGATCTCTCTCTCTCTCTCTTTCTCTCCCTCTCTCCCTCTCTCTCTCTCTCTCTTGCCCTTTCTTTCTCCCCCTCTCTCTCTCTCTCTCTCTCTCTCTCTTTCTTTCTTGTGTCTCCATTGCATTTCATTGCATTTGCACATACGACTATATTTTTCATAAACAGATAGATAGAATGATAGAATTAGATAGATACTACTTTGAATGTGTATACATAAATACATTTACATGCATGCGTATATTACGAATTGTAGCAGGTGGCAATGGTTGCCCATGTGAACCGCTGATCCATTGCCATTGTCGCCCTGCAGGCCTATGGGTCCAGTACCGGAGTGGATGCCACTCACCAGGCGCAGTTCCGCAATGGTAGTTGTTGTCCCACCGGATGGTACTTGGCTCATCATCATCATCATCATCATCATCATCATCATCATCATCATCATCATCATCATCATCATCATCATTTTCATATTCATAATCATGTGTTCTATCGTCGGCATCATCATCGTCATCATCATCATCATCATCATCATCATCATCATCATCATCATCATCGTCATCATTGTCATTGTCATCATTACCGTCACATCGTCATCATTTTCATCACTTTGCCTGCAAAACAAACACCAATTTCTGTCATTGTGAACACCACGCCTGTGATGTTACGGCGGTGGAGATCATTGTTGTTTATTGTTTCTCATGGCGATGCAGACTAGACGATACTGACAATGGCGATGAATGTGCATTGCAATCGTTTATGTGCAATACTTGTCTTGATCAATCCCCTTAATGCATACAAACTTGATGGACCCCCTTTGGATACCTGACACTTTTTGCCAAATGCATGACGTGCTTCATGTCAATGTCGTGTCAGACACGGATTATGTCTTATGAGATTGTATGAAACATTTGTGTTACGTGCATAATGATTGCGACTTCAATAGGTCCAACCATACTCCAAGGATTGCTCTTTGGTACCTAATCTGGCGGTGAAAAAAACTCTATGTTCGATCAAACACCTATATAAAGCCGCACTTTGCCGCCAATGACTTAGTTTAGATTTTAACCATCCATCAATTGCCAATAAACCATCCATGAACAACCGATAAACCATCCATGAACAACCAACAACCCATCCATCAACCATCCATTACCCATCATTTACCTATCAATTCGCCACCAATTTGCTTCGGGCTGGTGCTTACCCCTCATGAGTCGCCAGGCTGGCTCTGGCACTGGTTGGACTACCCCGTGCACATCGCAGTCGGGCTTTTACTTGCAAGCCTGTCATGTTTCGCGGCGCTGCGGTTCGAGCCGCTGATTCATGGCTGAGCGGTAGATCCACATGAGAAACCATGCGCAGTTTTTCCCGTGTCAATAGCTGTGAAAAACTCTGAATTAATTTACCGTGTCATATATATATATATATTGGTAGTTTATCAATGTGGATCTGACATGACAGCTGAAGTTTCAGGCAGTGTTGGCTGGTGATATCTGACTTAGCGATGTGTCAACTTCACACTGGCTATAGCTACCAGTGCTGGTACCAACCAACGCAACCTGTGGCTCTAGCTACCGGTTGGGTACTGACCTTCGGTCGTGGAACCATAGGAGACCAAAGCCTAATGTTTGGCTATAAATAGTGGCCATAGCAATGACTTTTGATGTCATAGCTAGCAGTGGTGGTCAACCTCCCCGTCTCCCAGTCGTTTCTCTGAAAGGTTCTGCAGATGGGATGAGACGTGAGCTCGTGCTCTCTGGATAATCCCTCCGTTGATGAAGTTCATGATTTAACGGTGGTTTAACGATGGCTTAAATAGTGGTTAGTACTGATTAGATACTTGTTAAATTGTGTTCAATGCTGGCTAGTCAGTCATGGTTACATGGTTACATGGGTAGTGATGCTTTATTGGTGTTTCATTAGCTGGCAAGCTAGCAAATTCGTTCACAGACGCGGCGGTTTGCTCATGGACGTCATGTTGCCCCTATGGGTTTGTCAATGGCTATGGTGGTACCTACGAGCACCATCCAGCTGTTCATGGCCAGCAGGGAAACCACCAGTAACTTGGGGGACGGCACATATTTGGCTATGGGTCAATATTAACCAGCCAACTAATAGGGGATCATCACCAACAATAATAAGGAAAACAAAGGTTTATGATTGGGGGAAGCAGGGGGAAAGGGTTTTGACCCACTGACATTTGGAAAAACCAATGTTGATGTTGCATGGGAAATGATGAATTAATGGTGGTCAATGATTAATTATGAACAACCAGCAATCACAGGAGATTCAAATCATGTACATCAAGAGTGACTGATAGTGACTAGACTATTACCCCTTGCTATACTAACCCTGAGGTGTAAAACACACCATTTATAGCTGGCATGCCTATGGACAATTGTCATTATTAACTTCTAGATTAGTTTCCCAGAGGGTACTCTTTACCATCACAAAACGAAGGGCCTTCAAGCCCCAACTAGCCATCAAGTAACCAGTATTAGCCAATCACGAGTTGGTACATCTCAGCCCTCACTTAAGCACAAACAAAAAACCTTTAGTTGTATGCATTCAGTTCAGATCTTTAGCAACATATTACCAACCTCTCCTTGTTACATCCGCAATATCACTGAACTAACCCGCCAATGAATCTCAAATAAACATGTTTACTTTGGATCATCCAAAATTTAATCCAACAACTGGTCAGAATCTGGTTGAGAATTCATCCCTAGCCTTAACCCCACAAGTGGTACCCTCCTTGAGATCTGCTACCCATTCCGTGGTAGCACCGCCAGGGTCAGCGACTCGCGCGCCGCGAAGATTTGGACCTCCTCGGGCCTGCAGCATGCGGCCTTTAGAGACCTGGCGGCAGGTGCAGAGATGGCCGTCAGTGAGGTGATGATACCATGAACTGTGCTTCATAATAAGGGAAAAATTATATACCAACAATAGTGACTAGTGGTAAAACAACAATTAGTTGGTAGTTTTTGGCAGAATGAGGTCCTGATACCAATGATTCAAGTGACGAATGATTCAACTTGTGATGAATGGTGGTTTCTCAAAAAAGGATGAAAATGGTAAAATGGTATTGATAAATAGTTAGATCACCATTGAGGTACTGATCTTGTTAGAAACCCTGCTCAAGAAATGGTGGTTTCTCATGATGAAATGGTTAGATTGAATAAATGATAAATGGTTAGATCTTAACATGGCACTGATAAATCATTCGGATACAATGATTGATCTCACAAATGTTTTGAGCGAGTGATCAATGGTCCATAATCACAACAATTACCAACTAGAATGATCTAAAAACAGTGAGTTGTTACCATAATGATTGTGGTGACATTAGACGATTGATTTTGATTGAACTGACTAACAATTCAGCGTGCGATAAATGGTTTGATAAAACTGACTAATGATTCAGTGACTGAAGAAAAACCGTTGTACTATCAAAGGATTGACAGAGCACTTGGTTTTGGAACAGTATTAGTAAGCGTGTTTGATGCACTGGAGTAATGATCAAGCTAAGCATGTTTCATGGCAACAATACTTCAATTTCGAATAATTTGTTCCACCATAACACGGTGGAAAATGGCTACATTACGATTTTTCATTTGAATGCGCTGACCGTTCCATCACATGGTTCACCTGTTGGGCACACCAGATATCTCGTTGATCCAATGTGGGGTCGCTCAGCTTAGTTGAATTATAACGGGTATCGGCGCTGCCCTATCTTCATTGTGATGGGGATGAAGTCCCGAACAAGCAATCTCGCCATGCAATCTCATTGCAAAGCGAAGATCCAAAGTCAACTTCGGGGTGTTTCTCAAGTCATAGGGGTACCCCTCAATGATCATCCTGTGAAGATTAGTCATTGAGAGCACTAGGCCACTCCCTTCCCCCCCCACCTTTCCCCTTCAGGATCCCTATGGCTTGAGCAAACCCCAATATGATGACAGCAGATTCAATGGCTGGTGCCCACGATCCCCTCGGAAGCTGAGGACTGTTAAGTGGCGCCTTGTCTGCTACACGTGCCTTGGCAGGGCTTGGTAGCGGTGCTGAGGATGGTTGATGAGCAGGACCAATAAATGACAATGATATGGCAATGGTTCAATATCAACCACCCAACCCACCCAACCAACCAATCGTTAATCAGCTGGTCAATGGTAGTTTGGGGGCTAACTTCAGACAAGACGAGGCAGTACACCAATATATACATATATATACAGTATGTATATATATACATATATATATATATACATATATACCTTCATCCTCCAAGGTGTGTCAAATTTCAGGCCCTATTCGGAAAAAGGGACCTGCAATATTAGGGTTCTTTTTTGATTCCAGGGTCTGATTTTCATTATTCGACAAAAGCAGCTGTTGGGCAACATTTTACTCAACCAATGGTGCCTCCATCCTATCGACTGATAACTCAGCAAGGCTTGCTCTAGACATCTAGAAAAGAAAAGGCTTCCCCTTCCAGCAACCCCTTCAATTTCTTTAGCTTGCTAACCTGTCATCCCTGATCCAAAAAAAAAAACGCAGCAGGGATTGCTGGGTTTTCCTCTTTTCCTGTGGAGGGAGTTTTTCCTGTCGGCGTTAATCAGCAATTCCGTCAAATATTTCTGCGTGATTGCATTGTTTTTCTGAAAGTCACTGTATCACCGACACTTTGTGTGTTATAGTTGGATGTTGGCCTTTTGTCACTTTGGAGTTTGGCCAGGTAAGTTTGCAGCTATTGAAATATCCTACTCAGTCTTTGGTGTGTCAACTTTTTGCTTCGCATTCCCGTACTGTGATCACGTTGATTCCACGGTCAAACAATGCAAGGTGGCGTAGTACAGGCCTGCATGTTTGTGTTTCGATCCTGTGCATTTCATTTGGTTGTTGACTTTCTGGTTTCTCGTAAGATTCCATTGATGCATCAATAAACTTATTTCATGCTGGTGAAAGCAGATATTTCCTCACCACAAAGATCTGAACTATTGCGAACTTCTTCACAAGCTTGCAAACTTGCTTGCTTCAAAGGAACATTTGCATGTGATTCAGTCCTCTTGGTTTTCCTTGCAGGAGCGCCGTGCCATTGTTTGTTTCATTTTTTATTTCTACCAAGGACCTTATTTGCGCTTATTGTTTGGACATTGTGATATTATTGATGGACGCATGCTATTTACACACTGCCTGCCATACTAGAGCAAGAGACCTTCCATGATAACACTTGCGCTCGCCGCTCGCCTGATTGAATTGCACATGTGTCTTCAATGAGCAGGATTGCCGTGCTTTACTCTGAGAAAGTGTGTCCGTCTTTGCCAAGTGCATGTTTTTGCAATGTTTGGGTTCCTGGATAATGTGTACTCTTTGCCTTTAAACCGAATCCTTGAACTTATGAGACTTGGGTTCCTGCCTTGGCCATCCATTCTCAGTCCTTTGGAAAATATTTTGGAATAAATCAATGTGTAACTCGTGTATGGCTCAGGCACACACCAAAGCCAAATGGAGAATATTGAAGTCCATGCCCGAATCATGCATGCTTCAAATCTAATTTCAGAATATTGTAGATATATAATGAGGTACAGTATGAATTAAAACGCCACATAATTATTGCTGAATTGATGATTTCGGGTCTTGTTTGAAAATCATGCATGACTCACATTTTTTTCTGATTCAGCTCGAAGTTCCTGACCGGAAATTTCCAGCCCTTCCCCGCACGTTTCCGCCCTGGCTTTTGCAAGAATGTGCGAAGCGCAAATATTTGGAAATTATAGACTTGGAGCAAGCACTAGGTAATGGCTATAAATTTGTGGGTAAGGACCGGACTCCGGTCAGGAATTTCGAGCTGAAATTTCTGCATGAATGCGGTTCATGAACGAGGGCCTGCCTGAATAACAGGTGTTTCTGGAATGTGCATGAATAAAATGTCTTGCATGAATGTGATTCATGAACGGGCGGATGTCTGAATCACAATTGTTTCTGAAATCTGCATGTGAACCAAAATTTATGCATGAATGTGCTTCATGATCTGGGGCATGCCTGAATAACAATTTTTTGGTGGAATTTGCATGAATGGAATTTCTGCATGAATGCGGCTGCGGTTCATGAACGGGCAAATGCTTGAATAACACTTCTTGCCAAAATGTGCTTTGTGTTTTTTACTTGAAGCTGGTGCATGAATGGGGACGTGCCTGAACAACAACTCTTGTGTTTGAATTTGCATGAATTGTTTTTTTTGCAAAAGCCAGGGCCGGAATTTTGTGGGTAAAAGCCGGAATTTTGTGGGTAAAAGCCGGAATTTTTCGGGCTGAAATTTCTAGATGAATGCGGTTCATGAATGAGGACATGCCTGAAGGACAGTTGTTTCTGGCACAAACAGAATTTCTGCATGAATGCGGTTCATGCACGGGGAAATGCCTGAATGAAAATTGTTTTAATTCGGGAATTTGCATGACTTAACGGAATCTTTAAATGAATGCGGTTCATGAACAGGGGCATGCCTGAATGACAATTGTTTCTGGAATTTGCATGAACGTTTTTTTTGCATGAATGCGGTTCATGAACACGAGCGGATACCTGAATAACAATTGTTTCTGGAATCTGCATGTGAACCAAAATTCATGCATGAATGTGCTTCATGATCTGGGGCATGCCTGAATAACAATTGTTTGGTGGAATTTGCATGAACAGAATTTCTGCATGAATGCGGTTCATGAACGGGGGCATGCCCGAATAACTAATTGTTTGGTGGAATTGGCATGAACGGATTTTCTGCATGAATGCGGTTCATGAACGGGGGCATGCCCGAATAAGAATTGTTCCTGGAATATGCATGAACAGAATTTCTGCATGAATGCGGTTCATGAACGAGGGCCTGCCTGAATAACAGGTGTTTCTGGAATGTGCATGAATAAAAATGTCTTGCATGAATGTGATTCATGAACGGGCGGATGTCTGAATCACAATTGTTTCTGAAATCTGCATGTGAACCAAAATTTATGCATGAATGTGCTTCATGATCTGGGGCATGCCTGAATAACAATTTTTTGGTGGAATTAGCATGAACGGAATTTCTGCATGAATGCCGTTCATGTAAGGGGGCATGCCCGAACCAAATATTCTACCTAATCAAAATTTCTGAATCGGGGCATACATTCTTAAGACTTGTCGGGTTGGACTGAAAAGAATAGGCGCTCTCATTTTCTCATATTGCGCACTAGGATCCTGCTGCATTCTTACCATGTGCAAAGGCACAATGAACAACATGTACTCTTTGTTTGCAGCTCTTGCTGCGTTTTGCTCAAGCGCTTTACCTTTAATTGACTAGATGATATGACAAAAGATCGTTCTGACTAATGCAACCTGTGTTTACTCAACAAGTGTACGCTGGCTATTATAAAAAGTATGAAATCAATATGTTTACTGTTTGCTGGAATGATAAAACTTCACAACGTTGGACCTTGGATATGAAAGTGCAATACTTGCTCCAGAACGCAAATTTCAACAAGTAAACTTATCAATAAAAATTATGAAGCATGACTGGTCAGCCAAGCAAGACTTTCAGAAAACGCACCCTTTGAAAATAACATTTCCCGTGAGGAAAGGTGAGGAATGCCCTTCATGTCTGCGACAACAGTACGGGATCAAGGCTGTGTTTTTTGTTTGTTAGTGACACTTCGAGGAAAATAGTACCACGGTGTAAAGGGGAAAATAAATCCGTCAAAGGTAGCACGAGACTACTTTAAACCCAAAAAAAAGGATAATCCCGCCAAATCTACAGGACTTCTTTGGGGCCATTGTGCATTTCATGTTTTCGTTACACTGGTAATTAAAAAACCTGCCATGTCGAGAACTGGCTTTGATGCCAAGACCTTTCCAGGAGAGAATCACCTTTTTCTTGCAAAACGATCATGTGACTGAATTTCATAAAATCAAGGACATGCTGAAAAGTCTTTTGGGCAATTATCGCTCTACCCTGCGTTTCCAGTGTAATTAATAGCATCCATTTGGTCCGACGTCCATTCCACTCTGTAATTTGATGTCTTCAGATATCTTCAGGATTTGTGTGAGTCTGTGCCTGCTGACAAGTGTTGCAATTCTTATAATGTGTTTGTTGATGGAGGACACCTTCACGCAGCCCTGAAAAGTGCTAGGGTCTGAAATCGAAATCAGGGCCTGATTGTTTTGCGAGGTCCCAAAATTTTGGGCCCTAGACCCAGGGCCCAAAAAAGGACGCAGTCGGAAGATTCAGGTATACATATATATTGCGAGCTGGATCAACATTAACCAACCCCGAAAGGGTTAGATGAGCATCCCGACACAGCCTAGCCATTTGGGGGATGTAAAAGGACCAGTCAGGTGGCATAATCACATGTGTTTGTCTATAAATGGTTGATGGTTTCAAACCTTTTTTATTTTCCCTAGTAGTTATTAACAATTGGTTGGCTGGTTGACTAACATTTTTCCTAGGGGTGGTTCAACCACCAACCAGATTAAGGATGCCCCCAAGAATGGTTGGTTTCCAGAGAATACTACAATTGACCCAGTGGCGAGTTGCGACACAGCTGACGGGCAGGCATCAGGACTAGCTTTTTGACCACGTCCCACACTTGTTCGAACAGACGATGGGTTGGCTGCTGGTTGGGAGGGAGCCAAGGAGCCAGGAATATCGATGTGTCGTTTGAAAGGGGGAGCTAAGGAGTTGCTGGGAGTGGTGTAACCAAATGGTGGAGGGATGTTTCTGTCTCTGTCGGCCCACAATGATCATGACCGGCTACGTGTCTGGTCAAAGACACGGACTTCCTTTCTCACTTCTTCCCGCTACAGTAACAGCTTCGACTACCCCCTTGTTCACAACTAGGGCCTTGAGATCATCCTTGGGGCCCATTTGAGGTGCATCAGAGCATGGCAGTTGTCAATATCAGCACTGGCCGTGGTCATTTTTGCACAACTGGCTTTGGTTCAATATACCCCGTACCCCAAGTGTACCATCCTTACTGCACCTATTACTCAATGGTTAAGGATGGTACATTAACATCATTAACCACCTTACTACTAACCACAACCATTAATTGCTGGCTGTTTTCCTCCTTAAACTGCTGGTGAACTCTATCCTCTCTGGTCAAAGCCTTCACCCAGCTCTGCCCGCTCCAATGGATCGACCCATCTCACTGTGCACTCACAGGGAACGAGACCTTCACGCACTTCATGATCTATGCTGAGTCCACCTTGGCAGAGTGAAAAGCTCAGAGAGTGAGGTATCCATGGTGATATCCGATGACACCGCACCTGCCATGCGTGAAGGCAGTCAATGATGCACAAGATCCAACGACAACATGCTGGTTTCTCAAGTTGATTTGGGGTCCCCCAGTTATCACCCTGTACAGGTTCGGTTCACCATTTATAGAAATAGATAAACCATTTTTAATGATTTTTAGGGTCCCCTACCGCTTGAGAAACCACATAATGACAACATATCATGGTTCATGATGCATGGTCGGTGTTGTAATATGTGATCCATTTGTTAATCGTCCATAGGCTTGGGGCGTCGCTGGCAGCTTGTGAAATTGTGGGGTGGTTTGTTGAGATGGATCTCTCACTGAGATGGAACCCTCATCAGATTTCGCATGAAAACCAGTTCTATGATAGTTCTATGTTTGGAGAGCTTGATATCCCAAAGAATGGCACCATTTTCGAAAAGACGACATGTTAGACCCAATCCTGGTTTCTCATAGGTATGACTGCACACAGCAACCCCGAACAAAGGGCAAACACAATTGTGGATATTGATCGATCTATGTCCGACAACAAAACACTTGAATATTCAATCATGCTAATACAATGCCTACTTGCTGTGAGCGAGAATCAAACTCCCACCCAGACTGTCCTGCAAGTCTTATGATAGTAAACTCTCAAGCCTGGGGGAGTGATGTCAATGCAGGATGGAGCGAAACAGATGACACACACAATGAGATCAAAAGTGTGAGTTTTATCCTGGATGTTTGAAAATCATATGTTTGCAGCTGTAGCCTCCTGGAAACACCCTCCCCACCGGCTATTCCAAGTGGAAACTGCTTATCCAACCCTAAGTATCGGGAGCTTAGTAGATTTAATAGCTTTTAGTTTCCAGGAGTGTAGTCCGATGTGCACCCCCACTTCGTATGTGGTCACTAACTATAGTTTCTAGGGGTTGTAAGCTACCTTACATACAGGGCGTATAAACCATGGTTTTAACCCCAGCTGCACATCCCAGTACCCTTTGCTAAACTAACATGGCAACGGAAATCCACCATTTCGTTAATCCCTAGGAAATCATCGATGGATATTGATGGTGGATTTTCCATTGCCATGTGAGTTCACCAGAGGGTAGTCAGTCATGTTGAACCAAGCAGAAGCCACTTCAACCTGAAAGGGCCCCGCCAACAGTGTCACCCATCGAGGCAAACGACTCCGGCGAGTTTGGAGATCATCGATCGCCAGCGACCAAGACTTGGGATCAGGGGGCGAACGCTAGCGGACATGCACAGCTGGCTCTGCAGGGGCCCATGGTTCGGTTCCTGGGATATGGCTGTGGGTCAAAACCTTGTACCCCTGGTGTCCAGGCTTCAGAGAGGCGGTCTGCTACCCTGTACCCCTGGTTCCCCATTATTAACCAGTGTTTTCCCTACAAAATGGTTGGTCATTATCCCCATTAATGATTGGTTAATATTGACCCATAGCCATATTTTTTTGGGGGAAGGCTCCCCTATTTGGAGAAACCACCGCGTGAATAACTGAGTCCCTACAAAATGGTTGGTTAATATCCCCAAGTATTGCTGGTTAACATTGACCCATAGCCATACAAGCCGCTGCACATCCACGTAGATGCTCACCTCAGTAGCTGGACATGAACGTTGTTGGGTTGCAGAAAACCGGCGCTTGGCGAAGCAGTTGGATGGTTGCTGCCACAACCAGCGAAGCTGAGAGGATTAGGGGCCAAGGCTTGGAAAAATCAACCTGTCGAAGCGCCCGAAAGACCTGGGAGGCCGACAAAGGATCCGGGCCCAGGAGCTGGACATGGAAACTTTGTGCCACAGATTCCCAGCCAAGTGATTGATCCTGTGCAGAAGAGTAAGCCAAGTGTCGGAGCCATGACACCAAATGCCTCCAACGAACAAAGCATTGGCGCCAGTGCCACCAATGCCTCCAGCCATAGGCCCCCCACCACCCAATGCTGCATCTGGCATGGCACCAACAGCCCTCCAGCAGACGATCAAGACTGAGGCGAAGCAAGCAGCACTGCTCAAACAAAGCCAGCCAGCGCATCCACAAAAATCAGTGCAGCAGTCACAGGGTTTTTAGAAAGATGATGGTTGGCAGGCTGGCAGGATGGTTGGGCGGAGCTCATGAGCAAGAACATGGAACGCTGTTGCGAGTGCCTGGCTGCAATTCCCACGCATCCACAGCGAAATCGAACAAGTTGTGGGCATTGCCCAGGAATCGCATCCACGCCTCGCAGGGCCCAGCGCTACAAAGCACGTTACCAAATGTTGCCCTTCAGCAAGTTACTACGAACCAGTACCAACCAGGAACTCATCCGTTAAGCATCATGCAATAGTCAATAAGTAATCCAGTAAGCATCACTTCAATGGATAGATGATTAGTTCACGGATGAGGATCCATTAAGCACCACGTAGCACCACATAGCACATAACATCCACATAGCACCACATAGCATTAAGCACCAACTCAATGGCATGCTCGGTCCATGGATGCTCAGACGTGGCCTACGTGGACTACCTGCGATTCGTGGACGAGGAGCCTGGCGGTGAGCCGGACATCGTAGGATCCACCGGTCGTCGCCACCGGTTGTCTTACTGATGGGATGCTATCCGTGTGGTTTCTGGGGTTATATCAAAAGCGTGGTTACTCCTAGGGCTAGCTACATGAAAAGATACTAATCTTATAACACACTGAAGTTTTGATGTAGATCTTCGGCATAGCTATTTGTATTCTGTCATATCGAATTATTGCTGGGATATCATGATATCAAATGATGTCCCTGCACTAATCTTCTCTTACAAGCTGGGCCCCCAACCACTTATAACTCAGTTTATGAGTGAACAGCTGGGTGATTTCTACCAGTTACAGGGGTGAACTAACCCAACTTATAACTGCTGGGGGCCCACCTTGTAATGGCCAACTTATAGCTGTTCCCAACTTATAGCTGTTTCCTTGCAATAACCACCTTGTAATGATATCCCTGCACTAATCTTATCCCAATGATTACTTACTGGAAATGGCTGTGGGTCAAAACCCTGTACCCCTGGTTCCCCTATCATTAACAATTGTTTTCCCTTATTATTCATGGTCATTATCCACCATTAGCTGGGTGGTTAACTGCTTGACCCATAACCAAATAGCTGTTGCATATCTCAGCTTCGCCATCAGCACGCGTCGTGTTTCAGGACCTGTCTTTCTCGTCCATCGGTGGTGAAGTGCGTTGGAACGCCCTGGGCGATTTGACGTTGGCCTCTGCCTATTCGGTGCGGGTTGCAGCGAGCGTTGCGTTACGCCCTGGGGGGTGGTGGTGGTTCAAAGTCGTCGGTCGAGAACACGGGGTATGTGCCAAGCCGTAGGGTAACCAACAATCCATTAAAAAAGTAATATTTAAATAGGAAACTAATTTTGGTTTTGGGGGCATCACTGTTTTGGCACGTAGTCACGTAGCAGCGAAAAATGAAACGTATTGCTGTTGCCGCTCTTGTTGTTGGTGGTGGTGTTGCCGTGGTTGTGTTGTTGCGGTGTTGCTGTGCATCACATTAGGCATTCCCTTTACGGTTGCCGAGACGGGAGCTTGTAGGTGTTTTCCAGCTTTCACGTCACCGTTGCAAAACAGCTGTCGCACAAGGTAGTGCTCCAAGTTGTTAGTCAATTTGGTGAACAAAACTGGTGTAACTACCGGTTATGGTCATGGTATATGTTCTATAGGTTATATTATATCCAACTGCAGTGTAACTACCTAGTGAAACTACCAGCTCTATCCAGTTATGGTTCATGCACTTTCTAACCATGGTTAAATGACAACCAACACATAACTAGTTGGCAGCAGCTTGTCCAAACAGTGGAATCGCCTGCGATCATCATGCAGGAAGATGTTGGGTGCATGTGTGTTTTTAAGGGGTGGGTATATCCACAGGTCACCCAGTTGACCCAACACTTCCAGTGACCTATATAGTCGGTCACCGGGAACCCGAAGCAGGGAGGGTGACCTGCTACAAAGGTAAATGGAAGGGTAGGGTGCTGTAAGTATAAGCAGGCTTGTCAGAAGCTGATAGGCATGGGGAGATCAAATGACGATGATTTTCGGACAACCCAAAAATGGAATAGATCAGGTATGGAGCAATACCGCATATCATCCAACTGGATGGGTGTTTGTTCACATTGACATTCCCACAGGTGCTTCAATTTCAGGGCGACGCGATGTGTTTGGCACAGGTTTCAGGTCTTGAAGCACCGGTGTTCTGGAATGATTCCCATGGACCGATCCTGAAGCATTATAAACCACTATGATCAAGCACTACCCTTAATATTGTTGGGGACCATTAATTCTCAACCACTATGATCAACCACTACCATTATTATAATTAAGCATTAATAACCATTAAACTACCCTTATAACCGCTATAATCAACCACTATTACAACACTACCCTGTTAAAAAACTACCCTTAATATTGTTGAGCTGGTGGGTAGTCATTGGTGCGTCCATTCATGAACCATTCCACCAACATGGGGACTGGTGGGTGGTCATGGGTCCAAGCCACTCACGTTGGTCATGCTGCCGCTCAGATCTACGTGGCCACCGACAGCAGTGGATCGGATCGATCTCTGCTGGGCACCGTTCCCGTGGGCAACAGCAGCCTGGTCGTGCCACAGGTGCGGCGATGTCCTGGGGATGGAGGGGTGGTTTTTTGACGCGGGCTAGTAGTGGTGGAAGGTTTATGTTGGTGAGTGATGGTCATAATGATGGTAGTCATGCTTAGTGTCGGTGATGGTTATAATGATGGTCTAAAGGTTGATGATGGTCGGTGATGGTTAAACTGATGGTCTAAAGGTTGATGATGGTTGGTGATGGTTAAAATGATGGTCTAAAGGTTGATGATGGCTGGTGACGGTTAAAATGATGGTCTAAAGGTTGATGATGGTTGGTGATGGTTAAAATGATGGTCTAAAGGTTGATGATGGTTGGTGATGGTTAAAATGATTGTCTAAAGGTTGATGATGGCTGGTGACGGTTAAAATGATGGTCTAAAGGTTGATGATGGTTGGTGATGGTTAAAATGATGGTCTAAAGGTTGATGATGGTTGGTGATGGTTAAACTGATGGTCTAAAGGTTGATGATGGCTGGTGATGGTTAAAATGATGGTCTAAAGGTTGATGATGGTTGGTGATGGTTAAAATGATGGTCTAAAGGTTGATGATGGTTGGTGACGGTTAAAATGATGGTCTAAAGGTTGATGATGGTTGGTGATGGTTATAATCATGGTAGTTATAGAATATTGAACGCGAGTGTTGTTGAAATTGATGGTAGGTGTTTGAGCAAAACCCTTACTGGGTGTTGTCAACGGGTGTAGGTAGCTGGGGTATGCTCATCTGACAAGAAACAACCCGATTGGTTCAATGATCCTCACTCGGTGGTTGGTTCTCGTTGTTCATAAACCATATCATGACCAACCAATGATTGAACTTTCACAGCAATCATCATCATCATCAACATCATCATCATCATCATCACCATCACCATCATCATCATCATCATCATCATCATCATCATCATCATCATCATCATCATCGTTACCCCTAGTGTTTATTAGTACTCTGAATCATTGTTGGTGACCAACCCTTATCATCAACCTCATAGCTCAACCAGGGCTGAAGCCTATGGCCCACCACGAACACACCCTGCCGCTCAGGGCACAACGTTGGATGCTGGGCTCAACTACACTCACTTGGTGATCTACATCGAGTCTCATGGCGCCAGGGGGTTGGTTGATTGACACAGTGACCTTATAGGTGTGAGGATTAATACTTGAACAAATGGTGCTTTCTCAAAATGGGGGTACCCCAAAAATGGCTGGTTTACAGCTATAAATTTAATGGATGATTTGGGGGTACCCCTATTCTGAGAAACACCCAAATATTAATTAGTTTAGGGATTCATAGTTTTGGTTTGCCTACCAAATGTGGAGTGGTGCTCGTACTCGAAGTGAGTTTCGATTATATATCATGAGTGACCATTTGTGGCTGGTCGGTGGTTTCATTTTGTTTGCTCAACTATTCATGGGCCTGGGGATGACTTCTTACGCCGTTGACGTTCGCATATTTTTGAGATGGCTTGGAACCACCAACAAGTACTTCTGTTCGCTATGATGAGAACGTCAATCGGGAGATTTTGTTATGTCTAGCCCAAACAAATCACTAGATTTGTGGGAAGAATCTACGAAATCAGCTGATTTGCTCTGGATGATGTTGCCCACGGCTCAGGGCGTCACCAACCAAGACATGATCATCATAGGGTTGGCTTGCTGTTGAATTCCAAAAGAAATAGCTGGTTCCAATGCGGGTTAGCAGCCAGCAGTTGGCCACGCTTCATCCAAGTGACGTTTACCCCATCCAGCTTAGCTGGATCCATCACTGATGAGTTGTGGCTAATTTAATTAAATGATTTGAATACTATAGTCTCTGCGAAACTAATCTTGAAGCCAAGAATCAACAGTTTTAATAGGTAAGCCAACTGTAAATGGTGGATTTTCCACTTGCTGGTGAGTTTACCTGAGTCTACCAGAGCTTACTGGGGTGAACGAAGTTACGATCACATTTCGATGCATATGCAGTAGTGAGTTGGGTTGCTGCATTGCGTGAATGACTCATCACTATTACGGTAGGGGTTTGCAAAGGAAATGGAAAGACAGACATCTCCTGGTTCCACATGTCCAAGATAGTACTGGACAATCTGCCAGTGTAGATAATATGTCTATTTGGTGGTTTCTCAAACTGTAGGAGCCCCCAAAAATGGATGGCCGGTTTACAGTCTTGCAATGAATCCTGGATAAACTTGATGATTTGGAAGCATCCCTATTTTGAGAAACCACCATAGGACCATAGGAATACCAAAATATAGGAAATTGTTTGTATCAACATGGCTGATTGAGGCCCCCTAAACATGCAAGAGCAACACAAGAACAACAGCAATCAACCGCATCGAGATATCACATATGCTCAACAACCTACTTGTTGTTCCACCATGGTGTATCAACATCATTCTGATCAGCAAGCGGCAAGCGACTGTAGGTTTGTTTTTTTTATCATGTCTAAAGGAAGCAAAGATGCTACTCACTAGAAACATCCAATTCTCAACTAGGGTTCTTGAAGAGTGAGTGACATCTCAATTCGGGTTGTTAATATTGATGATATTTACGGTCGAGCCGCAAGAGCGGATCATCAGAGGTTGTGACAATCATTGTAGTCCTGGAAACCAACAGCAGTTGACCCTGCCACATAGGGATGGCGAGTTTCATCAGTTTCCGCACGTGTTTCCAGGAGGGTAGAAATGACAAGTTCTGGGAGTGGATGACATACGGCCCAGTTCATCATTAATCGGCAAGCCCTTTGGTGCTGGTGATCAGTCACAGATGAAAGGCCCGATTTATATTTAGTTTGTGTATCTGGGTGTTTTATATGAATGACTCTGGATCTGTTGAACGTGTTTTGTGTGGTTTCTTGTTCTTATTGTTGTTTGTTTTTTTTAAATGTTGGTTGGACACTTGGATAGAGATCTCTACAACTCCTTCTCATATCACCCATTGGGACCCGCATTGGCATGTATTCAGAATGAACACCTACAGGACACTGTCTTTGGATGAATCACTTGCACAAACCATAGAATACAGTGAAACGAGGTGAAGCCCATTCACGCAGCAGTTCCCGTTCGGGCTTCACCGTGTTTCACCATGTTTGCCCATTTTTCATCATGATTCCCCATTTTTCATCATGTTTCACCTATGGGCTTCAAGCATGTTGGCCTGTTCACTAAGGTCATATTTGGTGCAGCAGCGATTACCTGCTTGGTCTTTGCTGCTAGTTGTCAGGGTCACCCAGTAGAGCTGCATTGGTGGCGCGGAAGTCATGGGGATATCTGTCGCAATGGGATGTCATGGGGATCACTATCAGTCATGACAGGAATTATCAGTGATAACAAGTCAATAAGCCATGGTTAACAAGGGCTAGTTCCTGAGAACTCACGGTTCATCAGCAGTACTGGTTAATCATTGCCAATGATGGTTGACACGTATCTTGAGGATGATCGATGGCTGTGGACTATCAATTGTTTGATCCACAACTCTGATGCAAGGTCGTTCACTAGCTGCTATGCCCACAGCGGCCCCTGGCAGATTTGGTGTTGATTGGCGATCTGCTGAGTTGCGAAATCCAGGGCTTGACAAAGACTTGAAGGATCACCAAGACAGGTCGCGTTTGGTGATGTCCAATGGTTGCCATGGCAATTATTTGAAAAAACCTAGGAAATTCCAATTCATTGTTGATGATGTGTGTTCACATTATTGATCGATATTTTAACACACAGTCATGAAAAACATTCTATTGAATCAATGAAAAGTTAGTTCTGGTCAACTATGGTTCATAATCATTATTGCAACCTCCACATGTGAACGTACTATCTCCGGATATGAGCTTGTGAACCATCTTTGAACACCGTTGTTTGAACATTGCAATGACTAGCTACCATGCATGTGAAAACGCGGGTCAGTAAGCAACACCACGGAAGGATCACAGGTACTTTGAGTCACTCGATAATGCAGTTGACGCCAACAACTATCACAAATCATCACAAATCCATTCGACTGGCTTGCAACGAGTAATCTCAAGATCATTTTTTGTGTGTTCGTATTCTTTGGAAATGTGCCACAATCAACAGGATTTGTATTTTCCTTTTTGATTAGTGCAAATGATGATTTGTCGAATTGTGAATTCTATACATATATTAATTACTGCCCCTATAGCTATGCTTCCAGTTACCATAAAAGAGTAGGTAACCACCCTAGAGACACCGCAACAATGGAAAGCTCCTAGTATTGCATGGTAGCTGGAAACATAGGTACAAGGTGGGCCCCCAGCAGTTATAAGTTGGGTTAAAACCAAACTGGTGGGAAACCCCAGTTAAGTCACTTATAAGCCATATTACAAAATGGTTGGAGGCCCAACGTGTACCCTTTTCAGGACTATTTATTGACTACCCAGCTCTTCAGCACAACCAGTGCCCTTCAACACCTCGCCCGTTGCTTCAGGATGAGTACGAAGGGCTCTGCGATTCCACCGTGTGTGGATCTAGCGGAGCTGGGGGTCAGCCGTGCGGCAGCCCAGAAATGGCGACCAGGGGAAAAGGTGTGTGGAAGCACATGCAATTTATTGAAGTTTTAGGATGATCTTAAAACATCATCAATTGTTTAGAACAAGTGTCAATATCATAGTGATGATGATTGAACTAATAATGAAATCTGTGAATGAATTGATGTGTATATATATATATATATACATATATATATATAATGATCAAATATCAACTTTGACAGTGATATGCATGGCTCATAAGTGGTTGGATTATGAAAAAAGCAATCCGTTAGGGATGGTCAGGGGCAACCATTCATGGATATACCCAGATGAACCGAAGCTGCAGAAGAAAATGTTCCATTGGAGATGGAGCTGGAACCTGGTGACTATCAAGAAAACTTGGCTAGTGATTATGTCAACATTGGGATTCCTCACAATAGGGAACCTTCAAAATGGTGGGTTTATTACTATAAACGGGTATGATGGATGATTTGGGAGTATCCCGATTTTGAGAATCACCCAGATCACATGGTAGATGCTCCACCGATGCACATTGTACTGCCCAAGTTGGAGTTCCCAGTGAATCTTCCTCCAACCTTTCTATTAGAAACTTGAAACAGAGCGACACTTGGAGACTTTCAGCCACAATGAGGTGCCCTCCCCATGCCATGCAGAAATTCGAAGGGTGCCGCTTTTGAAATCTTGGAAGACTGGTGGATGGATGCTTGATGATTATGCGTGTTGCCTCGCGGGATTATATACTGATCCCAGCTTTTGTTAGTTGGTAACCTCTCAGATGGCGGGGTCAAAAGCTAGATTCTTGGCACCCTTCACTAGCAAAAGAACAAAAGACATTTTTTGGGGGTTGTCAATCTTGATTTGGTCGTTTCCAGCAGAGTATCCTGACGGGGATGTGATGTGACATGATGTGACACGGGTTGGTTGCATGAGCACAATCATCCTATACTTTTAGAGGGGGCGCTATCACAGTATCTCGGCTATAGCAGCGAAATACACATGTTAAGCAACCAACTCATGTCCAATGCTTTTGACTAAGTATCGACGTTTTCACTGCCATCAATCAATGAGCCAGTAGCTCTATAGAATCGTTCCTGGATAGGATATTAGCCGCCTGATATGGTTACACCATGTCATATAAACCGTTGCGGGAACTACAGCAACCACGTTAACCTTAATTCAGATGGATATGTCACACGTCCTAAAGCAAAAAGAACAGTACCACCAGCACATATAAGGTTAATTGATATATGGACTAATATGGGTCATATCATGTCATATTGCGTAATCCTATAGTAGACCCACATTAGTCCATATTCATTATTGACCAGCACTCTGACATGATTGTCATTATCATGGTTGCTTGTCACATTACCCTTGTAGAGTGCTGGTCACCTGCCCCTCCTGGCAGCCTGGCTGCGGGTTTCGCCCAAGTCTCTAGGACCAGCGTTGGCCTGTGCTCAACAGCTATCGGCACGGGCCTCAGAAATGGCGAGCTGGGTCAGGGCTTTAACCAACCAATAAGGCAAGAGAATACCCATCAAAACCAAAGGGAAAACGTGCTGGTTGATGATGGGGGAACCAGGGGGACTAAGGGTTTTAACCGACCAGTGATGCAAGATAATAACCAATGATGCAAGATGAAATGGTTGGTGGTTTCATTAACCAACAATAGAAGGGGATAATTAGCAACCAGTACCAACAAGAGTATATTTGGTTGGTAGTTTCATTTTTTAAGATGTTCCCTAGTAGTTATTAATAACTATTAGTTGGTTGACTAATATTTTTCAGAGGCGTTGAAACCACCAACCAGTAATAACCAACAAAACTATGGGGAAAACAATGGTTAATGATGGGGGAACCAGGGGGACTGCGGGTGAACTGACCCATAGCCACATCCACCCAACATGTGTTGCACTCGGCTGGTTTTTTCGAGGGAAATCAGCTCATTGGAAAGCCTAGTTCCACTCAATCTGGGGGGTTCCTGTGGATTTTCCGATCATGTCTTGGGAAATGTTATTTTTTAATCATGTTTGGGAATTCAACAGGAAAAAATCCACATGTTTCAACACATTTTTTTGCATGAAAAAAAGCACATGTGTTGAAAAAGACATCTATTTTGTTGGGCATTTGTTCAATTTTTGTTGAAGAAAACATTTAGGACCCAATCATGGCCAAACTCTGCAGAAATCTATCTCACAGCTGTGCTGAAGTCCATCCTAATGGCACCGCCAGACATTGCCATTGGGCACCCCAGATGATGGGGCCATGGTGCCTCGATACGAAGCCCCGGCTTCACGAGAAAACAGCTACTTGATGGCTACCTTCAACTAATGTCAATTTGTTATAAGTTTATTCCACCGCTGTGGCCCCTCATGTGGGGTGTGAGCGGGAGTAGCGCCCATGGGCGCCCCGTGTGCCACACGGGTCCCGCTCAACCCCCACATCACGAGGGGCCACGCTGTTAGCCGGTCAAGATCCAATCCTGTCATCGCTCACTTCCCTCCTCATCTCACTGGAGAATTTAGGGGGTATTGAAAGAAGGCGGGGTGACTATTACCAGGTTAACATTATCCTTCATGAAATTTGTGTGGGTGAAACAAGTAGCACCAACAAGCTTTCATCGACATTAGCCATCAAGTCACCGCTCTTAGTCACCATCAGCTACCAGCCTGGGGGCACCACCGATCTGTAGATCTTGGTAGTTCCATCAGCCATTGGTTCACCATTAGCCATTGGTTCACCATTACATGTGGCCATTGGTTCACCATCAGCCATTGGTTCACCATTACATGTAGCCATTGGTTCACCATTAGCCATTGGTGAACCATTGGTGAGCCATCTAGTCTAAGATATCAACTGACCATTCCAATTCCACCAATTTTTGTCGATGTTGGTCCAGGCACCAAGCCGCTAGGGAAAGCAATAGCCACCAAGAAGCGATGAACCCTTGGCTATGGGTCAATATGAACCAACCGAAAAGGGGTCGGTTAACCATTTTGCAGTATGCACTGGTGAATATATGGTTAAGAGGTGGCCATTTGAGTATGCGGCTGGTGTTTTTATTGTTTCAGTGATTTTGGGATTAGATGGGTTTACTATATACGCACTAAAATCAAGTTATTTTGCATGATTCAGCCAGGGATCTGTAAGCCACCAAGAAATGTCTCATAGTTTTAGGTGTAACAATATCAACCATGACCCTGACTGAAAATGGTTGACAATATTTGAGACTGACACTATCCAAAATACCACAAGGTATCATATACTCCAATGTTCAATGCTTTATTTGGTTGCCCAAAAGGTATTATCATCATCAACCACATCAATAAACTTTATATAAATATAAGCCATGGTAAACCACATCAAGCCCAAAAACCGACAGGTAGCCCAAAAACCATGATGCTATCAAGCCCACAAGGTGCTTTTGTTTGGGCTATTAAAGATTTGTATTCATACAAACCATGATGCTCCGCGATGAATCATCATAAATGACATCAATACAGATCTTGAATAGCCCATGATGGGCTATAAATCATCCATAAATTCATAAATCATCATAACTCTCATCAAAACTCTACACATATATATATATATAATATATATATATATATAGTATATATATATATAATATATATATATATATATATGTGTGTGTGTGCATGTGTATATAGTAATAAACCAACTATTATAGGGGGTTCCCTATTTTGAGAAACGCCCATATCCATCAGCCTACTGCATGGCTCATCCTTGCGCGAGGTTGTTCGAATTGCGACCTCACGCCCCAGCGCAGCTGGGCAGCAGTCTAGCCATGGAGATGGTCCCATTGGGAACCCGTGGATTCCCGGTGGTTTCTGAGGGAACCACCCAGGGATGGGAGATTGGTGAGGCTGAGCTGGTTGACATGGTGATGGTTCGGATGGAAGTTTGGATTTCTGGTTGGTGGTTTATGGTGGTTTTAAACATCTTTTTTATTTCACTCATAATTGTTAAAAAAATGGTTGCTTGACTGATATTTTTTCTAGGGATTGAAACCACCAACCAGTTGAACAAGATTCTTCATGGATGATTTGAGGGGTCCCCTATTTTGAGAAACACCCGTATAGCCAACGATTGTTTTGGGATATAGAACCTGATCATGATGGGGAGATCCATATGAATAGACAACTCCCCACGTTGCATAGTCGGTCTTCGAATGTGACGGTTATCCATGTTGATCTCCCAGTCGTGGGACAACACAATCATGGGAATGCAAACGGTGGTTTCTCAAGCCATGGGGGACCCCCAGAGATGGTTCTGAGACAGAAACGATATAACACCCCCCCAAGAAAGTGATATAAAATGTACTGCTTACATAGGTCCTTGTTCCTAACAAGATTCATGATCAATACTTATTGTCGTCTCTCATGACGACTTGAAAGACTGAGGCCTATTGAGAGGTAAGAACCGTTGATCATTCATTGCCCATGATTGATCATCAATCCTTCACAAATTCTCACGATCACTGAACCATTGCCATATTCATTATCATTACTACAGACTAACGCTGATTGCAATTGCCTCTACATTTATCATTTGTATTGATTTATCTGTGACGTTTCTGTTGCTGCGCTCAAGGTTTACTATTTAATTGGTGGTCATTTATGCTTGATCATTGATCATTGATCATTACTCCTTAACACATTACCTATCATTGACAATGAATCACTGATTATTCCAGCTTTGTCCCTGATTTTGAAGTCTTAACCATTGATCATTCAATGATATTCACCGATTATGAATAGCATTGACAGTTCACAGTCAAACTCTTCTCATAGCTTGTCAATTGCTGGATCGTTAGTGGCGGATCATGCATGGTCAATCATTGATCATTGATGGTGAATCATTGATAATTCATGCGTAATGATTAATCATCCATGCTTAATTCTTATGATGCATGTTTGTTTATTGATCATTCAGGTGCATCACCCATCATTCACGCTAATCGTTGATCATGAGAGTCTAATCACTGATCATTAATGATTTCAAAGCACTACTATGGACCAGTACGGATCATGGCTGGCTTTATCCGTTGCAATTTGCACCACTGATCCATGAAAACCCGCTACCCAACGCAGCAGCAAAATGCTGAAGCATCACCACTGCCACCTGCCTTCCTGCGCCCAGCCACCAAGGTCTTCAGACCATTACAGATGCCATTCAAGGGCCCATGGTGCTGATCACTACTGAGGCACCTCGTCTCGCATCGCAAGTTGAAAGGGGTTGGTGGTGTGCAAGGAGGGAACTCAAGGGATTGGATAGGTTACTGGAGATTCATGATGATCAGTGAGGTGATGGGAGATTCAAAGTGATGAATGCAGAGTAGTGCACCCCTGGTTTTCCAAGTTGGTTTATAACTAGGGGACTAGTTGTGGTACATACAGCTATAATTGCATGGGTTAGCACTCGACTCATAACTCAGGGCAGGGGGGATCTACTCAATAGTTTCCGGAATCTAACCATCACACTCAGAATGGCAGATGTATCCATAGCCCTTTTTGTTGTGTCCCATGTCGGCAACTGTTTTGATCACCCATGAGCTTTTTGCTTCCTCATGAACGATCAACTACTTAGCCGTTCTAGACATATTTATATTTTTTCCTTGGTATTTGGGATATTTTGGGATGGTTGACGGATTAATTCATATATTTTATATGGGGTCAAACTGTTTTTTTCCATGGTTTGCTGATGGCTTCCATGCACGGCACAGCCTGCTCCCAAAGTTTGCGCAACCACCTGTATTGGCAGGATTGATGCACAACATTCTTAACTGACATGGGTGTTTCTTAAGTCATAGGGGTACCTCTAGCTATCATCCTTTACTGGCCATTCTTAGCAATGCATAAACTTCATCCAATATATAGTTGGTATATCCCTTCTTATTGCTTACCATTTCCCTTCTTAACAAGCCATTGTTAACCGTCGTTGACCATTGTCAAAAAAAATGTTTCTAGGGTTCCAGATGGCTTGACAAACCACCATGACTAGTAGCTGTTGAAGCATTGTTGTTGGTGGTTGTCCCTGAATATGTTCCATTATAATTCCTTAGTGTCACATATCATAATATGTCACATATATAATTCCTTAATATGTTTATTTTGTCCCTTAATATGTCCTTAATTTGTTGTTATAATGTCTATTAAGAAACCATTAGTGTCACAGTTCAATCCCAGCAATCTACGGATTCCTTAACGGGTACGGCAGCACCAGGGAAGCGCGTTGGCACAGGCAAACGCAGACATTTATGGCTTCTGGAACAAGCTTTCCTCGCCCCTTGGCCTGTTTGCCCCGTCTTGGGTTGTAGCTGAACAGCGAATTTGTTTGGTTCGTGGTTTTAAACATGTTTTACTTTTCCTAGTATTAACAAATGGTTGGTTGGTTTAGAAGCTTATTTTTTGTAGGGGCTGAAACTACCAACAAGGTGTTGATTGTTTGTGATCAAGATCAACGATGGACTACACTTTAATGTTTGATCCATCGGCCATCAAAGCCATTCCAAACTTTGATTATATTGTGGTTGCTAGCCACTATTCGCTATAAATCTGCCATTGATTTTGTTATTGCCGTCATTTGGGTGCCCCAAAGAACACTAATTGGATACCACTTTTCGTGACCATAAAGTGGTGTTCCATGTGGGAGCAGCCATGGGTCAGAACAATGACTGGGGCCAACCCCCAAGGACTCAACAAAGATTGTTTCCTCAGTAGTGGTTACTAGACATCGTTATAGGAGCTATAGCCCGCGTTATAGGCTTACACTATGGTTATATCATAGTTGTAACCCCAACTGCACATCCAAGTAGAAATCAATAGAAATTATGTTTCGTTGTTTTTCTCCAGAAAACTCAGGGGCGGCAGCCATTCCCGTTGAACTGACAGTTCAACCGCATAAAAAGTTTTAACAACAATATGATGTTGGGACAGCGAAGACAAGCAAGAAAAGGGGGGTAGACAATCACATTGATGCAACGATTTGTTGAAAAGCGCTTTGTTCCTTCTACCTGAATCTACCTCCTCACTGCATAAGCAGCAAAGGTCATGTAGAACCAAGCACGAATCGGGGTCTGACAAACAAGTATGGTAATGAAAGTCGATTGCTTGTCAATTAGAAAGTCATCCCAATATGTCGTCTGGAATTTTGCACAAAAGCACGCACAATTCACTGCGAACCCAGGGTCATTGCTACTCCATAGGCTTTTTCAGTGAACCAGTTTAGCTGTTTTCTTACATTTATGTCAGTTTCGTATGACGTTGAATAATTGCAAAATCATGAGTTGATATGCGTGGATAGATAAGCCTTACAGTAAAGCATGAATCAAATCACCTAATAGCATGACAACAAAATCCTGAAACTATGCCTTCAAAGATGGACATTGTTTATGTGTTTGCTATACCCTTATTTGGCTGATGTTTTCAACCATGTGTTTGTTTTCTTTGGTATTTATTAGCAAATAGTTGGTTGACTAAGTGATATTTTTCATAGGGTTTGAAACCACCAACCAGTTATGGTTGCTAGTAGCATTTGAGGGTCGCAAATGATGGGTGCCCACAACGGTTGCAGGTGTGGAGTGAGCACTCTGGATGTGCTGTACTACAAGGTGCTGGCGAACCCACGGTAGCATTGGTGAGGTGGTTCCTATAACCATGGTTGTGGTTGGGTGCTGTGTTGAAAAAGTGATTGTGTTGATTGAAACGGTTAACTATTGTGCACTGGTTCATATGTGGTTCAAATGATAGTCAGTATGATGTTGTGCAATCATGCTTTTGGTGGTTTGAATCATATTTGTATTGTGCGCAGTATTTGGGATAGTTGGTTGACTGGATTTTTTCCTAAGGGTTGAGCCTCCTAACCCATGCTGTGTGTTATGTTGTCAAGCTTTGTTGCAATGAATGCTGCACTTTGGTGTACTCCAAAGATGACAAGACCTTCCTCGTAGAGCCTTCCCCCACCCATTAGGGGAAGGGCATCATACGTACAGCCCAGATGTTCCATTTATGTTTGCTTGCGCTTGAGCCACTCCATGGGTACATGTCGTTAGCCATACGACACGGGATGAGGTTGGGTTGACAGTGATACGGTGGAAAACCTTTTTGTTTTTTGTGAGCTGGTATAATTTTAATTTGATTTAATGAATTTCCTTTATAATAAAATTCACATGTATGAATATTTTTTTTATCCATTTTATATTTATTTCAACTATACATAAGAAATACACAAAGATATAGATTAAAGTGGAGTACTAGTAGCTTGTTTTAGGTTGAATGTTGACGGTGTGAGGCTGTCCAGACAACCTTCAGAAGTTCAGCATCTCAAGTTGTGTCCGGTATATTCTTTGCCCTCCTTTTGTACCCATAAAGATCCCCAAAGTTCCGTAGTTGCTCATACATCTAGATATGAGTGTTTCTGAAAATAAGGATCCCAAAAAATGTTGGCTTTGTTTCTACAAATGGGAAATGTTGGATGATTTGGGAGTACCCCTATTTTGTGAAACACTCATATAGATATACTATACTAATTTGACATACACCCATATACTATATATATACTATATAATTAATTGTCAGATATTGAGATCAAGTACTTGATGCACATGTAAACATTCACATGTCACCTCCGCATCTCCGCAACTTTCGCCTGCAAAACGTAGGCCTTGGGTCCAGCAGCACCTGCAGTGGCCGAGACCTACAGCTGTCGTAAAGCTGGCATATTGCCGCGACATGAACAGATCTTGGTCAAAAAAGAACCAGCGAGAATGGGGAGTTGGTTCAACAATGGGTTGACAATGCTTGATTCTGGTTGTTGTAACCTTGTTCATTGTGAGGATACAAGGACAACGTGTTTATGATGCATGGTTCTGGTTGATGATCAGTGATGGTTACGTTATTGTCAACTCCTAATTATATACTGATGGTGGATTATACATCGATAACAACAGCCACTTGATAATGGTTCATGATGGTCGAAGACTTGTTGGTTTTGAATTGGCAAAGGTATACAGTGCTTGATGCATGGATAATTAACTTTGATCATGGATATCCATGGTGATTCATTGAAAGTGATTCACCATATATCCATATAGTAACAGAAAGTAACTATGACCATGGATATCCATAAAAGTAACAGAAAGTGATTCATTCAACTCATGGTTCACTTCCTGTTGGATGATTGATTCGAATCAACCATCTCCATGGCGTTTTTTCAATCACCCGATGGTATCCATCGGCTTCATGCACCACCTTCAATCAGATGCACCACTTTCATGCACCACCTTCAAGAAATTTAACCATACTTAATCATGATTCACCATTGTTACCCACTATGAACCTATGAACCACTATGAGCCATTCTTAACCACTATGAACCATTCTTAACAACTTTCTATTAACCACAAGTAACCATACTCAACAATGATTCGCCGTTGTTAACCACTATGAATCCTTCATGCACCAGCTGCTTGATTGTCTATGGATGATGGCTCGCTTGCAGCTCGCCATCGTTGCCAGGCTTTTCCTGCCTGCCTGGGTCCGATTGCCAGGGCTCTCAGCGCTGCATGTGGAAGGATGGTGAAATGGAGCACCTTAAACCACCATCAGCAACAAAAACCTTAAACATGGTAGGCTTTACCTTCCAAAATATGGGTTATGACCTGTAAAAATGATGGTTTTGGGGGCTTATGGCAGCTATAACTCGTGGTTCCACAGCTATGAACTACGAGTTCACTACCAACTTGTTGGCTTAACCAGTCCTGGGAGCCCTCCGAATATCTTCTTTTGGGTTTAACCACCTTATACCCAACTAACAATCAATCAACCAATCACAAAGTCAACCATGATTTATCTATTGGTAGTCCTGAAACGTAACCATTAGCAATCCCTTTGGATGGTAGTTATGGTGGTTTCTCAAAATAGGGTATTCCCAAATCCTATAGAACACCCTGTATAGTAATAAACCAACTATAACTTTGGGGGTCCGCGTTTTGAGAAACTATCATATCTCATAGCTCCCAGGGAAAAAATATCTCATATCTCATGACTCCCTTTTTTCCCTGGCCAACAAAAATCCTTGCGAACCAGTAGTTAACCATATGTATGTAGTTAACCAGTCTTTAACCATTCCTAGTCCCATATTAATTACTGTAACCGTTTGTTGGTCAACCAACCATAGTCAACCCCTAGATTTTTTTCCGGTAGTTCAAAACCATTATAACCATTATATATTTAACTAATTATAACCATTATACTGGTTGATAACCATCAGAACCAGTATAACCATTATAACCCCCTATCAAACCAGTGGTTCACCATACCTCCCTGGTCCCTCATAGGGTCCACCAGGTCCGCCACCGGCCCCTGGGTCGCCGCAGGCCAGACGTGCGTGGCCGCCGATGCCACAGTGCAGAGCGTCAGCAGCGTGGACGACGACGGCTACAGCGTGTGGCGCTACCTGGCGTGCCCGGCACCTCAGTGGATGGTGCCGATGGCTGGGGAGATGGGAAGCAACGCAACCTGGGGATAGTAACCCCGAGTTGCAAGTGGTGAGCAACAATAGCAGTGAATATTTTTCATTGTCATTGATGGATTGATTCATTGATTGATCTGGTTCATTAATTGGTTGATTGCTTTATGATTGTTTGATTGATGGATTGATTGATTGATTGATCCATTGGTTGGTTGATTGATGATCATTATTATGACGACCAGCTGCATTTGTGTTTGTGCGAGAATTCATCGTAGCCTAGTTTGCAAGTAGTGAACGCAAACTAATTATCAGTATCCGATTCCAAGGTAGGTGAACTGACGTTATCAGCCATTGTTGACCATTATTAGTTGAACCTCAAACTTTATTAACCATTGTCAATCCTCACCAACTTTTTCGTGACAACTGGGAGGTTTTTCCCAATTCGAATCTCTGCCAATGATGAACCGGCCCGTAATGCTGGTTCAAGTATCTTTTTGAACTACATGAGTGACGAAGGACGCATGCAACCACACTCAGTGCGTGCCGCAGCCAGACAGGTCATAGCATGCCAGAATGCAGTTCAGAGTTTATCCTCCATTTCTCCTCAGAGTTGGATGCCAGGGCATGTGTCCTCTGGAGGTTCCTCTCTCCGCAGACTTGGGCATAAACAGAATCTGAAAGGGTTGACACCAAGACCGATCATACCGTACCAGTCTGACACCATGCAACAGGTGCGCATTTACTTGGACTCACTGCAGGGATCTACAAACTTGTCGAAACCTTTGGACATGCTGACGGCTAGCCATCACAGTGAGGATCCGCAGATTGACGAGCTTTCACCACACTGTAGATACAAAGAGTATCTGAAAATTAGGAATTATGGTCTGCGATAGGCATTGTACAGTCCCCCTTTTCGCTGTTAATACCCTAGTTTCCCATCCACCTGCGACCGGGAGCTAGTGGTGAGGTAGTCTTCGTGACGCGCCTGAATCCGGTGAAATCAACCATGATCAACCATCACAAATTATTCGGAATCATTATCAACCCTTATTAACCCGTATCATCCCTTGCCAACCACCATCAACCATGATCAACCAGGTAGGTGAGTAGCCACCTGATCACCACGGAGACTCGGCAGTCACTCACGCCTGTCAGGTGCCTATCGTGGCATTTCCGATGCGCAGGATGGTGTCGGGAAGCGCAGTTGTGGTTGGTGCGGTGGGGACCGGTTGATACGGACGGTCCTGGGATGGCTGGTGCTGAATGAATAATGATTGATGCTTACCAATCTGACTGATTGGTGATGGTTGATATAGTGGTCTATTAAAATAGAGGATCCCAATAATGGTTGGTTCATCAAAATAAACAATGATTAATATGGGATGATTTGGGGGTACCTGAATTTTGAGAAATCACCAGAGCGTGTTCACCATCAGTTGGTGAATTCGGGTGATGCACATGATGGCTGACATGGCTGTTGCCGCAATGCCCAGCATTTCCATCATGTTTGGAAAATCTTTTCGATGGCTATTGCTCAACTCTTATCCACAATTGTGAAAACTGAATATTTAGTTAAGCATTCTTCTAACTTCACAGCTACTAACAATTGCTATTGATTCATCATAGTTGGTGAAATCTTCAGCAGTGACCTGGCTTCACCATGGATCATGTCAGCAGCGGTTCATGTCAGCCTTCAGCCTTCAGGTGACGGACTGGGGATCCACGGTTCACCAGCGCGCTGAGGATCTGACATACTCCTACGTCTTTTCCAAGGGAGTCTACATGGGCTCAGCCGCAGAGGCCATGGATGGAGCTGTGGAGCTGACCCCTGGTGAAATTGCGTGGGTTTTCGACCTTGGTGACTGGTCGGTGGGGAATGCTGCTTAGTGACAACGGATGATGGTCAAATGATGGTTAGAATGATGGTTTCATGGTGGTTTAGGGGTGATGATGATGGTGTCAGTGAGCAATGCTACCAATAATGGTTAATGACGGTGGAAATGATGGTAGAACCGCAACAGCACCACAAATCAAGCAACCACATGTAAGTTGACGCGGAGCAGATAGTCAGTCTTTTCTATTAGGAGCTTGCAGCGCACGTGGTGACAAAGTCAGGTGCTTAAAAAAAGAAGGGGTAGCAAAGAATGAATTTAGAAAACATAGACATACAATTGATGACAAAATGTACCAGATGTGATGTACAACGATATAGCTATTATAATTGTTGTCATCATTAATGTTTTGTTCACTGTGTATCGTATCATGACGGGAGCATGTCATATCTCATATTGATTGCTGTTTTTTGATGCTACGTACATCTATGTACTATGTTTGATGTTTATAAAATACACCGTCAAAAACATGGAGGTTCTGAACAAAATGAACCCAAGCGGATGGTTGATTACTGAAAACGATTCCTCGTAGATGCTTTTGGGGGTGGTCTCCTATATTAAGAAACCACCATATCCATCGAGGAAACAGCCCTTTGTTGTATAGCCCTCCATATTGATCAGATGTATAAATGGCTATTGATGATGAAACAGAACATACTTAGTCATTAAGATATCTATCAAAATAACTTTCAAAACATCCGTGAAAGAAGCATTACCATAAAACATACCACAGATAAAATAAACCACAGATGAAGATAACCTAGGTCTTCGATGGTATAGATATGCATGGATAGGTATACCATGGATTGTTATAGATGAATAAACACCCAGTATCAATATGGGTGTTTCTCAAGTCATAGGGGTACCCCCAAATCATCCATTATTAACCATTTATAGCAATAAACCAACCATCTTTGGGGCTCCCGATTTTAAGAAACCACCATAGATGAAACATCTCTTGATGGTCTTAGACTCTGACACCAGATATCTTTCCCTACCCTTCCAGTTACCTCTATAGTAGGTAACCAGCTGGTTTCTACCATTGTCTTTTAGGGTTGGTTACCTACTATAATGGTAACTGGAAGGGTAGGGTTTATGACTATTTCCTAGTATATATATATATATATAATATATATATATATATATATATCATTTGGTATTATATGTAGTGTCAGTCAATGGTCCTAGATCTTTATGACTCTGACACCCTCTGCACGCGAGGCCGTTGGCACGGGCTGTGAGCCTTACATCATGGCGCGGCCCTTGGCTTGGG
This sequence comes from Symbiodinium kawagutii, assembly GCA_009767595.1. NCBI lineage: Eukaryota > Dinophyceae > Suessiales > Symbiodiniaceae > Symbiodinium > Symbiodinium kawagutii. Next base: position 3,770 of record VSDK01029497.1, on the reverse strand, counting down.
ACCGGTCGTGGTGAGCCATGGAGCGGGTTGAAACAGGCTGACTTTGCCCTTCCACAGGAGAGTTTTCCAGGTGTTGTTGTTGTTCTTAATGGTGGTTGATAGTGGATAGTACGTAGTGGAGGATGATAGTGGTTAATTAATAGTGGATAATAGTGGATATTGAATAGTGGATGATAGTGGATGGTAGTGGATAGTAGTGGTAAAATCGTTGGTGAACGAATGGTTATAACAATGATTTACCTACTAAAATATACTGAACAACATGATACTAGAGCTTCATGGTAAAATTGGTGATGCATCGATTGTCAGTAATGGATGATCGTGGTTTACCTGGACAAATATATTACACTTTGCTAAACTATTCATGAGATGGAAAGTTCATCATGTGTAGCTGGTTTTTTTAGCTTCCCAGGGATCGTCTACCGGAGAGTAACTGAGTGATGACAACCCCTACAAACTGAGTACAGTAGTGTATGCTGTCAGCCTACCTCACTGGGGGTTAGGAATGTTTAAAGTGAATCATCCAACAAGTTCCTTTGTTGAGCCACAGCTATAGTCCTTTTTTTTCCAGGCAATGGTCACCAGTTGTATGAACGCAAACCGCTCATCATTGGTGGATGTAAGTCGGTGGACTTTAGCGTGTGAATCCGGGGCCTATCATGAGTAGGTTTTGCCTCCTTGCCTTGGGGTGTCTATTGGCAAAGTTCATTGCTGGGTTGGTGGGCAAGTTAGCCGCTTGCTCCTTTGTTTGGCTTTCCTATGTTGCATTTAGTGTTTTCTCAAAATAGAGAGGTACCGCCAAATCATTTATCGTAATTTATAAACGAATAAACCTATCATTTTTGGGGGTCTCGTATTTTGAGAAACACAATTTCCAGCATAATTGAAACACGGATTTTCTTCGAAAGCCGACACTCATCACACGAAAAAACAGGACAAGCTCCTGTCAGTGCCGGGCTGGGTGCCAAGCAAGCAAGAAGGTGGTGATTACATTGTGTATTGGTGGTTGGTTTGCCACATCCATGGTGATGATTTACCCAGAATAGATGTTTATATCCTTACCGCCATTCCTTGATTTCCGTATGCAAACTGGCACATCCCAGAAAGGAACCATATGAAAACTCTCATAAAAAGTGGACCAACGCAACCTGTCCATTGATAGAATCAGCAGTTCGGAGCCTGTTGAGTGATGAGTCTCCCAAAAAATAGGGAGCACTTTGGAGCCAACCCATGAAGCCGCGCTGGTGACTTGGGGGTGAATGCATCCCCACGAGCAAGGAACTGGTGACCAGCCAGTGGGGCTTGCGCTGGTGGAGCGCAAGACCATGGCCAGGACGGCTGCGGAGGACGTGATCAGAGCTGATGAACCCAAGCCACGAGGCAAAGGGAAGGCGAAGGCCAAACCCAAACCGGCTGAGCGGCGCGTTGGCCGAAACCCAGGCTCCAGAGCAGTTGCAGCAGTTGACACATCCGCGGACCCGGCGCCCGCTTTTGCTGGCGAAGATATTTCTTAGGCTCTGGGTAGCACGCGTCACGTTTGATTTTGGTGTCAAATCGACCCACGGTCGATCAAGGCCGCGACAGTTCGTCACTTCTGACAACATGGATATCGGGGTTAGTTCATCCACCTTATTCTGGATATTTGCTATGGTAAGTGATAACCATGGTTGGTCCAGCTTCGATTGGACCATGTAGTTCGGGATCACTAGATCCCAAGAAACCAACCTCCGCATCCAAATATTCGAAAGAAACCCAAGTGACATCAGCCCCTTATTCAAAGAACCAACCCCCACATCCAGCCGTATCCCAAACCCAGCTGTGCCATGACCCCCAGCTGTGTGCTGTGACCCAGCTGTCCAGCTGTGACGCGACCGTGACAGCCAGGCTGTGACATCGCAACCGCCCTTTGCAGTGAGTGACGTCAACATCAACTGTCAGGACTTGGTGCGAACCTGAGCGGGTGTCCCGTGGCAGCGGGTATAGCCGTTAACTCACCAGCTAGTGACCAGATAGCGATGGTTTGGAGCACCAGGTCAAGCCGGTCAGATCTCCAGTGATCATTGGATGATTGTAATGATGTCTTGGATATGTTTGGATCATGGATGATACTTGAAGATGATCGCCATGCCAAAGGACAGTTGAGTTGACCATTAATGGTATTTTTAAGTAATTGTTTTTGACAACCTCACAAATGGTATACTTATGAAATTATTGGAGTTATCATATTGCCAGTAAATATACATTGAGATAATGTGTCAACTTATTTCATGATCACTTGTTAACCAACATGATCTCACAAACAGTGAAAGAAGCATGATGAAAGGTCCTCAGGTCTCGTGGCAATGGTTGAGTGAATATATTTGTATTGCTGTGTTGTTCATAACAGGTGAAATTGTTCCATATTGGTCACTCCTGCACCATGGGGTAAGCATCTATAGGCTACACATTCTTGGCGGTCAAATTGCGAACCGAAGGCTTAAACCAGAAAATTCTGATAAGATTGTTTGACAAGAAGGTCACCAAACCACATGATTATTTGTTATGCAATTGTTCAAAACAATCCATTGGGTGCCGCGTATGATCCTATCAGTTTGCTTTCTTTGCTAAAAGCAATGAATGATTACAATTGCCATCATTGACCGCCGAGAATGTGTAGCCTATAGGTGCTTACCCCATGGTGTGTGACAATGATGGTTAAATGATTTAAATGACGAACTAATTCTGTAGTTTAACCTAGAATTCCTTTCCTATGCACAACCTTGGACCAAATGTGTCATGATTACTGGTTTTTATGTTCTCAATGATTTGCGGTTGATAAACATCATGAACCATGAGCTTAGCCATCATGAAAATCATTACCACTTTACCACGACTGATAGTTACACAATTGTGTGGCTAGTGGATTCAATGTCTTTTTTTTCCCTGATGTTCAAACATACTTAAGTTGATTTCGTTACATTTGGGTGTTATTACATTACATTTGGGTCTCATGATTCGTGCTTCGGTAACTTTCTGCAGAACTTTCAAGTTCACATATCCAGATGTTTATGAACAAACAGTTTCAGACACTCGGTCTTTCGGCCCTTTTTCTTTCAACGAATCGCCGGCCGACTGCCTCTCATCAGCCTGGCACAGGATGACATTGACATCAGTCACACCAACATAACATTAATAGGGTCATTGTTGTGACTTCGGAAATCATCAGCATTTTGCCCAGCTGAGCCTCATGTTTCTTCTTTTGCTTGCTCTGTTTCTTTTGTTCCTTGGAGAGTCCGAACGGAATTGCGAAGCCATCGCTGGACTAGTGATAATAGCTGTGGGAGTAGGAATAAGAGAGGAATAAAAATAGTAGTAACTAATAGTTAAAAAATAATAGTAAAAAGAAGTAAAGGATAAGGATGGCAGTGGTGGTAGTACATGATTTGTCCCTCGGCAACCCACTAAGAATTAAACAGGCAATTGCCAACCACTAAGTTGGTGATAGCTAAAATTTTGAGTGGTTTTCAGTTTTCAATTGTTCCTACTGGGGGGTGCCACGGCACCATCGGTGTTCCCACAACGAGCTTGAAAAACATCAATCTATTATATGGGAATGTAACAAGCGATAAGAAAACACAAACAATCAGAATCATTTAAAACACAAACCATCAGAAAACACAAAACAATCACAATCAATCACAATCAATCTCAAATCCTCAGGGCCATTCCTTCCCTTTTTCCCCCCTGGGACCTCTGTCCTGAGCTCTCATGAGCAGAAGTCCACAGAACCA
>VSDK01029480.1:301496-346835 GCA_009767595.1 Symbiodinium kawagutii | reverse complement strand
CCTCCAACAGCTCACGGGCATCCTGGTTTTGTGGCTTGCCATTCATCCATCACCATGTGTCATTCTTCAAACAACATGGGCCTGGGCATTATCAGGGGCCATTGCTGCGAAGCCGGCTTTGGCGAGAAAAACTGGCCCCAGTTCTGGTTCCAGCCGCTTCTAGAATCCTTACAAGAGTTGGTATTGGTTACTAGATTATTAATACCTGAAATAATGGTTAACAAGTCTAGATAACAATCTAGTTACCATAGACATGGGTTAGTTGCTAATTCATACTAGTTCTACAACTGACCATTGGTCAATAGAAAACCATTACTTACTTCACCACTTCGCTCACTGCGCATCGCTCTGAGCCCAGTACTCCGACCATCCACATGTTCTCTGGATCAACCTAAGGGGCGCAGCCCGGCGGCTCTAACTGGGGGAGACCAGTTGGTAGAACATTTTGCACAGGATAGAATAGATCACTAAAAAATCTGACAATTATTTCGCATTGCAATCGATAGAATTGCAAATATATTGCAATTCGTTTCATAATCTTGCGTTTTAATGCAATTATATTACTGTACATGCTTCACTACATACAGTCGACACATCCATCCACCCATCCTTCATGCATCCATCCATCCGTCGGTCAAAATTCAAACACGTGTGCATCTTGTAGCTGCCACCTGAGCGATCAACTCCACTCACGTCGCTCATTTTCTACGCATCAAAACACGAAATGCTAGAGAACCTATAGAGCTGGAGCGAAAAGCCAAATTTGCAGAATCAAGGCATCCCGTAGTCCCAACAAAATGCGAGCTACAGGTTGCAAAACTAGGCACATGTCTCGCATAAACTTCCTTGCGAACAACAACTACAACAACAACTACAACAACAACAACAACAACAACAACAACAACAACAACAACAACAACAACAACAACAACAACAACAACATCAACGGCAACAGCAACAGCAACAGCAACAGCAGCAACAAATTGGGCCGTCAACAAACAAGCCTGCAATAGCATGAGGCGCATGTTTGATCATGAGTAATGAAGACTTTCTTTTCAGGTTACTAGAAAAAAAACTAAAATTTGACCAGGAAGCCATGAATATCTCTAGCTTTGGGGGTTAATGATTTTGAGCTACTCTCAGCTTGATCAACAAATGGGTGAAGATGGGTAGAAAATGCAAGTAGTGACCGGCAACCAATGCTATGTTCTATCCTTGCAACAATCCGTCCACTCATCCATCCACCCACCCAGCCATCTATCTGTCCATCAACTCAAACTTCAACACGGAAACCATCAACCGCTTGTGAGCATCCCAGTTGTTGATGCCCCGCTACAACGGCTTCCCTTCTGCAGTGTGCCCAATCAATCTCCTTAGGATTCCCTTCTCAAATATTCAGACCTGTAACCTGCCTGCTCAAAAGAGAAACGCCAGAACCAAGGCTGTAAAATCATGAGAGCCTTATATGCATGAAAATCAATGCCATGAAGACCCCCCACAGGCCAGCTGCGAAGATTACAAGACTGACCTGAAACTGCGTTATGCGCTTCAAAGGAGGAGTCTTGCTTTCGATCAAGCGCGCGTTGTGGACTATGATGAGTTTGAAGCTTGGACTCAAATTCTTCTGGAGGCATTTACCAACGCACCTCCGGATGGGTACGCTAAGCTTAATTACTTTGGAACAGGTCCACAGGGCTGACTTGGAGTTGTTCAAGTACATGATGCGAGAGACCCGCAACGGCGTCTGCCTTGAGCACTTCTTGGACACGGCACCCCTTGATGACTCCATTGGCATCCGGTTTCCAAATGGGATCCGTTTTCAGCCCCATAAGTTCCTGGTCCCTCTTGGCGCACTCCTCGCAGTTGATGTACCGCAGAGATCCTTCTTCACCCATACTGTAGACGAGGTCGATAAGCCGGTACCTTGGCTCCAACTCACCAGTCATTGTGATGCCAGTCAATCGCTTGGCCTGCTCGATGTACCTAGCGGATCTTTCAGCTTGAGCTAGTTTGCGAGGAGCATCATCGTCTCGACGCTCTGCGCGCATCTTCACATCTGCAGCTGCCAACGAGTAGGCTTCGAAGACCAGACGCCTGACCACAGCAATCCTTGGGGCAGGGCTGACGCCAAAAAGATCTGCTGCCAGCTCTCGGACTGGGCGATCATCAGGCTGTCCTGGGATGTAGTTGCACGCAAACGCAAGCCTACCAACGGTATTGAATGACAGCCGAGTCAAACCTTGGAGAACACCCTCACATGAACAAGCTGAAACATGGCCATTACCCCAAGAATAATTACCAACCACTTATCTCTTGTTCAGCTCAGTGAAAATCGCTATCAAACACAACTAAGTTTTAGCGAAGACTGCTGAATCAAATCCTATTGAATATGTTGGTTCATTGTCGACCTAGTACCAACTATATGATTAGCGCCAATCAGCCGAGAAAAAATCACCGGACCCGCTACGAACTATGATTCAGAATGATGAAAAATTGACCATGTCAACCATTTACAGAACAGTTCATAATATTCGATAACTCCTCAGCGTTTAAGTAGTCCAAGCAAATCATAAAGCTATCTTGCACATGATGAACCATTCCTGGCCATTGTGGACCATTATGAGAACCTGCGATCAACTAGCGTTCAGCCGTTAGTAAACATGATTGAGCATTCTTCAAAACTACTCTTGAAAGATATTCACGATGAACCACTACAGAACTACGCTAACCGCTGCTAACCCCCATTGTACAAATACTACGACGAATGATTGGTCACCCCATCTTGAGTCGACCACTGCAATGAATCAACATCCCGATCTACCCATAGCGGCCGGACTATAGACGCAAGTCCTCAATTGAGACAACCCAACATTTCTCACCACCATCAACCATGAATTCACCATGAATGGTTCGTCAATGAGACATCCCTTCACCACAATCACCATCAACTAACCTTGTTGACCACTACCTTTGAGCCATCTATCCATCATTTAAACATCAATTAACAGCACATGAAACAACATTGATTATCATCAAAACACACACGATGAGTGTTTGAATTCTGCTCGTCATAGAAACCATGGTTTGAATTTCATTTTGCTAGGAAAATTGGTTGGGAGCATTTTCTCTCCATTGCTTTTACTATCCAAATAAACCGAGCTTGAATCAAACGCCGGCTGTTTTCTAAGAACATTCCCTGATATCCTGCAGAATATTGTACTGATCCTCTTGGTGAACGCTACACTACCTTGCCAGTTGCTTGTTCCCAATAACCCCAATAAGAATGAAGTGCAGCTGGCGGTTGGTTGGATTGGACAATTGATTTGCTGCATGTTGTGGCACGTGATGGCGAATAATGGATAATGATCATTTATAATTTGGGTTGATAATGTTCAAAGCAGGGGATCCACTAACAACAATACTCAAATCGCAACCCTTACCATAACAAACCACCCGTTTAGAAGGAAAACAGAAATTATTTGTCGCAAAATCGGCGATTGTTTACTCAAATCAATGGTTGGTCGTTGGTTACAGGGTTGCCTCAAAAACATGCCCTGACTTATTGCAAGTAGCAATTCCTGCGCATACCCCCTAGGAATACTCTAGATCTATACGCCATAAGAATTCCTCGTACTGATTGCTTACATCCTTGCTTACATCCTTGCGTTAGTCCCTAGGTTTGAGCTTCCCACCACCCGCAGCGCCACAAGTGCTCTCTTGCAAAATGCCCACAGTCCGCATCAGGGAATTTGCAGGATGCAAACTCACGAAGTACAGCGGATTCACGCTGAGAAGGAATACTTGTAAAATTCTTTACTCATTGATTTGAATGGTTTTTGTCATCAGTATCACCGCAAACCAACCACAATCAACATTAATCAATCATCCTTACTCATCAAGGCAGGTCATCCTCAACCGTTGACAACCAATGACAACCATATTTGATCATCATAAATCATTGGCCCTGAAATATTAGCCAGCCACTCACCAATGATAAACAACAAGGTAGCCACCCTTGATCAATATCATACCTAACCATCAGTCAACAATTATAGGTAAACCATAATCCCTCCTTTCTAGGCATTAACTTATTTTGTTTTGATTCACAACGCTAAGACACAAACTGCATCGACAAGTGATGACAATCACTGACATTCTACACTGGCCCTGGGTTTGGTGGCGGCGCTTCACCGGATGGACGGTTGAGGATGGATGGTTGAGGATGGATGGTTGAGGCTGGATGGTTGAGGATGAATGGTTGAGGATGGATGGTTGAGGATGGATGGTTGAGGATGGATGGTTGAGGATGGATGGTTGAGGATGGATGGTTGAGGATGGATGGTTGAGGATGGATGGTTGAGGATGGATGGATGAGGATGGATGGTTGAGGATGGACGGATGAGGATGGATGGTTGGGGATGGATGTATGAGGATGGATGGTTGAGGATGGATGGTTAAGGATGGATGGTGAAGGATGGATGGTGAAGGATGGATGGTTGGGGATGGATGGTTGAGGATGGATGGTTGAGGATGGATGGTTGAGGATGGATGGTTGAGGATGGATGATGAAGGATGGATGGTGAAAGATGGATGGTTGAGTTAAGGATGGATGTTTGAGGACGGATAGCTGCGGATGGACCATAGTCTGGGGACGAATTACAACGATGGTAGGTGAGAGGCTGGGTCAATGGGGTGTCCTGCAACCTGTGACTGGATAGCCACCGTGGCAGTAAATCAGCTGGTCAAAGACCCGCAACATTGAACAAGACTTAACTGGTCTTCGTAAATGCCGATATTGGAGTCCATGTCATCTGCAGCAAGAAGGAAACCCAAGGTCAACATGCCCAAAAATCCATTTCGGCGCCTGAAAACATAGAAAAAAGCCTACCATGTCTTTCCTCTCGCGAAGGCATGCAGTGGTGTTGGCACTCGAAGTATCAGTTCCCCTTTCCATTCATCGCCAATGCGCTCGCCAATGCGCTTCAGTTCTAAATGTGACATACTCCGAACGCTGCAATATCTAGACACATCCCCAACAGTGAAAAAAACTCTGCACTGGGCTCTCTGACTGTCGCAAGGCATGATAATAGGACATATATAGGGACCGTATACCATAATATGCAATACATATCCCTCACTGCTTTGCCATGTACACCAACTATGTCAAAGTTCTGTTTTAAAAAGGTATATAGTAGATATCAATACTACATATACGGTTGTTCCTCAAAATAGGATCCCCCGAATCATCCCCAAATAGTGTGTTTTAAATAGTCCGCGGTTGATTCTCAGGACCCCCAATTTGAGAAACCACCAACGTATACTGTAATTACTCCTTCCATCCTCTCTGAAAACACGCGCCACGCCGGCGCACCTCATGGAGCCCTTGGGCAACAGAGCATGTTTTACCAACATCGGCGCCCGCAAGCAACACGGCCCCACAGCAGCCGTTTGTCGGATGATCATTTTCAGTACGAAAACAATCTTGAAGCCAACCAGGAATTGAACGAAAGCTAGCAGCTATAGCATGCCTCCGCATCCGGAAAGGCAAGATTTTTTCTACAGCTGTTTGATCATGATGGGCGATGGATGCGGGAGGATGGTGGATGATGGATGATGAGGACGATAATTTTTGGGTCATACCGTGATAGTAATGATGATGATCATGATGAATGAACATAATGATCATGATGACTATTTTGAGAAACACCCATATGCAAGAAAAGAGCGCAACAACGCTATGTGTTGAATACTCGGGAAAAATGGATACTTGTGCTTAATACTACAGAAAAATGGCAAAGATTGTGCTTAAGACTGGCTGAACGTGTGATCAGCATCCTTGATCATCGCGGATGACAAGTCTAGCAGTAACTCACGACTTCCAACATACTTCGATGGCAACTGGCCAGCTACCTCTTAGTTGCCTCGTAGTCGATCCTCAAGAATTTGGACATGTCAAAACGTGTAGCTGGCTTGTAGCTGGCTTGTAGCTGATAGCTGGTTTCAATCACAATGAAATCTGGTTGAAAACCAATTACTATATCAACTCTTATCACGAATTTTGCGATTAATGATTAATGAATTTGCGCTGGATCAAATTGCGGAAGAACTGCAAGGCCCTGACCATCGGCACCCCAACTCTCCAGGTCATCACCCACGCCATAGAGCCGTGTATCCTCAAAGAAGCGGAACTTCTCGGAAGCCCAGCCTGGAAAACCATTGGAGCCGAGGTAAATGCTGATGCTTCTCATGACACCTGATTTCATGGGAAAAACAAGAGAACTCATAGGTGAAGAGTCAGGCGAAATCGCTGAAAAGCTGCTTTCTACTGATTGATGATATCCAGAAACTCATGGGGCGCGGCATTCTGCACCAGTTGCTTCAAGGCATTTTTTCTGGCATTCCAAAGGACCTGAACAACTCCAAGCCGTGCAAGATGCATCACCCATCGCGCAACTAATGCCAATGTGGAAGATTACCACGCGCCTCCATAATTCCTCCAAAAATGATATTGGAGAAACATGCGTAATATAAAATTGAGTAATTAAATCACAAATGACCAAGCCGGCAACCACTTGTTTTCCTATTAATCAACCACGCGCCTTTGCAGAACACCCGACTGACCCATGTACCCCGCGCAAAGCGATCTTGAAGAACAGGTGTTGGGAGCGCAAGCGCAAAGGCAAAAGCAAACCATTTCAAACATCACGCGTGGCTGACGTGGCAGCGCAAACAAAGAACCAGCAACTCACCGGAACACTGGCACGCTCTTGGCCCCTTTTGGCAGGGGGGTCATGCTCAAGCATGCTCCAGCTGCCACGGCCCGGCGCCATGTGCGTGAATTCACGCGTGGCTGCCACAGTCACCTGCCAAAAAACTCGAAGAACCAGCAGAAAAGATTACACAATGTGCCTGAGACCTTCTCCAAGTCCTTCTTCACGCCCTGGTTCCCCACAACGGTTCTTCGCGGCACCACGTGGTGGCCGCCAACCTGCCACAAGCAAAACGCGCGAAAAACGGGAACAGGAACAAAAGCAAAAACCGCGCCGCGTTGCGAAATGCAGGCCCATTTGGTGGGCTGGGCAAAGCCCACCCAGGAAGCGTCTTCTCGAAGCTGTACTCCCCTGGTCCACATCAAGTGAAGGCACAAAGCACAGTCTGCCCAATATCAACAACCCCTTATACGTTGGAGGTGTGGGTTACCAATTGCACGTTCCAACTCGTCAACGCCTACGTCCACTCAAGTCGGCCCCCAAACAAAAACGAGCAAAAATTCACGTCCCTACTCGGAAATTGCACAAAGGCATATCCTAAGCAATCGCCGCTGATCAGATTAATGCCTGCCAGAAAGTCTGGAGGGAATGTCTGTTTGGAGCATCCAATCAACTCTGAGCCAAGACCCGTTGTGATGCTGACTATGGCAAAGTTAGCAAAGGCCGCGCGCAGCTTCTCCTGACAAAAAAAATTCACCCAACCAGCACAGTTGCACACTAATGAGGCCGCCTCGCTGAGGGAAGCGTTCAGGCTGCACACGCGCAAAAACATAGCTGACAAGAAAGTCTGACACAACCAAAGCGAAGATCCGCAAAAGCACAGTGAACCAAGCCCTTGCGTCCAGGAAGACCAACGAAAGATGTCCAGCAAGCAAATGGCAAAGTTTAGGAAATACTTTTTTGGAGCCACACGCACAGTTCCTTCAAACAGAAAAACGGTCTTAAAATATGGAGAAAAAATGTAACGAAGCGGCGGACCGCTCAGTGTGAAAACCCTAAGAAGCAACATGGCACGCGAACCCTTGAAAAGACCGTTTCAATATTCGGTCAAAAAGAAACTGCACTCACCCTCCATCTCAAACCTCCTCCTAGGAAATTCTGTGTTAAGCTTTCATGGCTTCAACCTCCACGGCTTCTGCTGGAGGCTTCTGCGCCAAAACCGGAAGCCTCCCAAATGAAGCCGGCTGGAGCCAAAACTGGGGCCAGCTTTTCTTGCTAAAACCAGCTTCGCAGCAACGGCCCCTCATAGTTTTGGTGCACAGGCACATGTTGTTTGAAGCATGATAGATGGTGATAGATGAATGGCAAGCAACAAGACCAGGATGCCCGTGAGCTATTGGAAGCACGCGCTTTGTGAGATGTTCATCGGCCGTACGTCGTTCAAAAGCTCACGCGCAACAACCATGAACTTGCCCAAAAAATGGGTCCACTTTTTGGGCCAAAATGCGGGTTTCAAATTGGGGCACTCGGCTTCGTATTTATTTGTCAAAAAACGGACAGACCGAACTTTGGGTCCGCATTTTGACCTGAAAAGTTGGTCCATCTTCTTGGCAATTTGACAATCTTGGCGCGCGCGCTTTAGGACGACGTACGGCCGATGAACATCTCACACAGCGCTTGCCTCCAATAGCTCACAGGCATCCTTGTTTTGTTGCTTGCCATTCATCTTTCACCATCTATCATGTTTCAAACAACATGTACCTGTGCGCCAATACAATATACACAATTTACATACATGTCTTTCATATATGTATAAAGGTATTTTTGTAGAGGCTTGTATGCAAATGTAAATATGTATAACTACCTTTATTGATCAGTTTGTACACAAAAAATCATTTTTACACATGTATATATTTAAACTTATTTACATCTATACATATGTAAAAAACATATATGTACATATTTGTATATATAGGTCCTGGAAAACGAATTCAGCAGGCAATTGTCACTTTTTTGAAGAGGGGAATCATCAAGACATGGTGGATACCCACTTCCATATTAGCTTGCTAGGGGCCATTGAAAAAATCGGTTGATACAACAGCCCACGGGCTGCAATCATGGGTGCCTTTGCTGGAATTGTGAGATTGTTTTTTGTGAATCATCCTCACAAGCGTACGTGTGTGGCTACAACTGGGTACGGAAGGCGCAATTGAAGCCTGTTAGAGGCCTCGGGTGCCCCTTGCTCGAATTTCTTGATCATCAACATATAAAATCGATTACTCTGTAGCAATGTAGCACTGAGTCTTGCTGCTTATGCAAGACAAACTGGCGATGACCAGCAAATGCAGTGCTATTAGCTCCACTTTCAAATGGTATGGTTTGTCACTAATCATCAGTCCTATTAGTACTAGTGTTTGCTACCTACCGGAATCGTTAAAACTTATCACCAATGCCAGATCCATATTGCTAATCCCGTCATATTTGATCAAAATGGGAGATCCTGTCAATGCTAGTAGATCAGCGCCTATTTAAGCCAAAAAAAAACAAGTGATTTATTGACAGCTGGACCTACCATCACTATGAAACCACCCTCCAGCACGCAACCTGATTCCATAGCGACTTCAGCGATATCTGACAGCGTCTCCACGCTTTGCCGCGCGCTTAGGGATCTCCGGCTCTTGGCATTGATGTGGAATCCATGTGAATGAAATGCTTAGCAGGTTGGTTACAGAAATATTGGTTGATGATGGTGAAAAATGGATAGTGACGGTTGATAGTGGTTACGCAGCTGCTTAAATAGCAGGTGCATAAGCTGGTGAATAACTAGCCTATGTGCTACATGAAAAATTGGCAACTTTGAAGGTGATGCTTACGATCGTTCTGTGTAGGTTTGTTGGGAAGCGGGCTACGTGGCTGGAGTTTTGGATTCTGGGTCAGTAGTATCGGGGTTCAGAGTCAATCTGTGGTTGACAGGCGGGTTGCAAGTGTTACGAAGTGTTAGCGGTTGATAATTTTACAATTTTTGTCATTATAAGGATCATTATGACCAATAGGGAATTTCTTAATTGCCATGATTTACCAGCTGATTCTGTCTGGATGTTCTTCCTGGTGGTCACTATCTTAATTGTGCCTTTTTCCCAATCTAGGGAACAAATCCGCAATGGGTTTTGACGTATTTTGGACCATAGAATCGTATCACCACAGCAGAGTGTGCGTATCTCCGAAAACCAGTTAGTCAGGAACTGATTAAGTAGTTAACAAGTTTTGGGGGCTTAACAAGTTCATATGGCTCAAACTTGTCCCCAAAAACTGATTTCCCAGGATCAATTCTTCTGGTAGGGTCCAATCCCATAGCACCAAGAGTGCCAATTGGTGTGTGTGGTCAATGGTAGTTCTGGTTGGTGGTTTCAAACATTTGTTATTTTCCCTATAGTAGTTATTAACAAATGGTTGGTTGACTCATATTTTTCATAGGGGTAGTTCAACAGCCAAGCAGTAGTTTCTTGAGAACTTCAGGCGCTCGTGTAGCTGTCATCATGGCATGCCGCAAGGTCGGCGTCGCCATCAGGGATCCTTGGTTTTGTGCTGCGCGGCAGTGTGAGACGGCGCACGCAAGCGCGCGGGTGGTTCCAGTGAGAAGCCGTGTAGCCAGTCATGGAAGCGATGGTCTGGTTGGTGGGTCACTGAGGTGTACTCACTGGATTGATTGAGTTTGATGGGTCTGTAGTAGAATATCAACTTGACAGCTTGATCTTGATTTTTGGTCGTTTGTTGATACTTCGAGAAAATGGCTTGCTGCTGATGGTTGCTGAATTCATTGCTGGTCTCCCAAACCCAGGCTGATCAAACTCTCCTATGGGGTTGGTCTGATATGGATACTATTCTTTTCTCAAAGGTGATGGTTTCCTATTGAGATGCTACCCTCCAAGCAATACTCCAAAGATTCTGGCTTCATGCGTGAGCGTTGCATGCTGCTGCCTGTTGCTGCTGTGAATCCCAAGCTTGAGCTCTGCTAGCGTAACGGAGTTGAGTGCGACCCTTGCCTTTGGAGGTTACACTCCAGGAACATCACGTAGAATTTGAACAAAGACCCCTGGGCCCCCTGGGTTGCATCACTAGTGATCTTGGGTTCCAGCGCTTATTACTCCTGGGCATGGATATTCCAAACGGTCAACCAGCTGGTACCAGTCACAACTAGTCCAAATTGCTCATTTCCCAATCTAAATGCAGGTTGGTGGTTTTGAAAAAAAAACATTTTCCCTAGAAATCATTAAGAAATCGTTGGTTGACTAATATTTCCATAGGGGTTGAAACAGCAACCAGAATGTATAGATGATGATACCATCATCAGTGCACTGTCCATGGTCTGCATTTCCCACATGGGCCATGGGTCAATTCTTCTGATTGCCTTGGAAGTTCCCCTGGAAAACCTGGGCTTGACTGTGAGCTGGTCATGTTTCCAGTTAGATCTTGTCATAACAAATACTCCACACACAGTTTTCATACTGTTTCCCTATACATGCTGCAATGTGGTGGTTTCTCAAAATGAGGGTACCCCTACATCATCCAATAGTAAACATGGTTAATCATGAACCAACCATTTTTTGGGCTCCCCTATTTTAAGAACCTCCCCATAATCCGCTGATATATTAAGTGATAATCATGGTAGTATCCCCACAGCCCAATAGCTGCGAACCACCTTGCGGTGTCACCGTGCTTGTCGGCGCGCGAGTTTTGGGGAGTCCTTGTTGGGTCTCGGCCACACTGCCCAATCCCTGAGTGAACCGTCAAGGCAAGAGGAGCGTTCAGCTATGAGTGATAAAGAGCTGGTGATCACGCTTCAAGAATGGGTTTATTGATACGGATCTGCCATTATAAATCATACAACTGAATCGTAATGATTCATGGCCGTGCAGAAGTACAAACAGCTCATCGTTCCAAATGAGAAAGAGGGAAAGCCAATGCAGAGAACTAGATACTACTCTGATGACTCATCCCTGTTGAATGTTGATTTAGCCCATGAATGCAAGTTGTCGAAATCACGCGGCTGCTAAGCAAGGGAGATGTCATCAGACGGAAATATCGGATGGGATTGCTTTGTGGACACCTACAGCCGCATGCTTCGGTCACGTTTTTGCTCCAGGGTTGACTACCTGATCATAGAAGCACTTCACAACTGGGGCCCAACTTGAAGAAGTATGATTTCTGGTGAACGGTGAACTATTATACTTATTCAGGAATGAGCTGTGTCTGCCAAGAGAATCAGGTGGAGATAGAGTTGGATCAGTTTTGCAGGTGTGGCACCCTAAATTCCTGGATTTCAGTACATTTCAGTACAGTCTTCAAGGGAGTGATTATATCGTTTCTATTTTGGATGACTTTGCTATACCTGGTGTCATATTGTTGTGACTTTGAGATCCCGTGACCACCGCTACATTGGAAATCATTATATGTACATGGGTCTACGGGTTCGGGTCAAGAGCAATCAGTATACACATAGCACATCGTATCACCCGAGAATTTGTAGAATCATATCCAAATACAGAACGCAGACTACTCCTCTAAATTCTACCATGCTCGCCAGGAGGGACATCATGTTATTCCCTGCTCAAGATGATCATTTCTGTGCTGTCTGGAGCACCTCATCTTAGGGTATGAACGCGTCGCAGCCCGTAGCATGGCAATGCATGGTGATGGATGTCATTTGTACACACATATGTGTATATATATATATACATATATATAGATGTAAATAAATAAATATATATGTATATAGGTATATATATATATATACACATATATACATATATATCTATATGCATATTGTGAGTTTCTGCTGATCGCGACCATTGCAATTATGGCCATTGATTGGGCATCAGTTTTTGAAGTTGTGTTCGTTGTCGTCGTTGTAGCACTCTGGTATTCACCAACCAGTTGTTCATCATGCACCCTCATGAGTCCATCTCTCAGGGTGTGGCTCCAGATCTTAGAGTGTTCACTCGCTGAACTTCTGAGTTGGATTGCTGCCAAACGTTTGGGCTTGTCCCTAAAAGCAAGAGCAACTCTGGGAAATCCTGCGCAAGCAGCCTGAGAATAGAGCCTAGTTTCAAGCACTAAAGTTCTAGCAACATACGCAGAATCATGGTGCGGTAAACAACAGACATAGCTGAACAAGATGAAGGTATCCAAGCCATGGTGTGAAGCCAATAGAATTGACAGATTCTCCAAAGATAGTAGATGATCATTTGGAGACGATTTCGGGGGGGCCATGATGGCTCATCTCACTTGATAGATACTAAGTTCAGTCCTACCAAATCTTCAAACCTTGCAACATCTTGCAACCAACTGTATACCAATTCTATATGATTCCCATACATTTGTACCAGTCCGCACTCTCATTAGTAAAACCTGGCTCCACCAAAGCTTCGCCAGGCTTATTTTTGGTAACGAAGCTATGCCCTGAGTGACAAATGCGCAACGAAAAAGGGTGATGTTTCAAAGGGTGCCGTCAGTTCCTGTTGGCTTTGCTGCCCTGCTTGCAATCAGTTTCTGGTCGATGAGGCTGGCGCGACTTTGTTTGACGGCTATAGAAACCGGCAACAAAGAAAGGATACGTTTTCTCTTCAACACATCATGAGGATGATCAATTGGATAGTGAAGCTGGTTATATTCCCACTTTGTGTATTACTACATTGGTTGATCATGGTGGGTAGAGGAGCAGATTCACCAACACCCCCGTAGTCAACACCAAGCCAGTAGATCGAAATGCGCAGCAGAAGAAACCTGCGTTGGTCACAGTCTGATTGATCTACTGTTGGTCATTGACGAGGACGAGAACATGGTACAATGATGTGTGGTGTACATAGCTACCCAGCTTGATTAGATATAATCTGCTTGCCCAAAGAACACGACTACAAACGATCCATGACCGTCTCAGAAGCAGCTGCAATCCATTGCACGGCGTGGAGAGCACTGTTGGTCAAACGGTTAGATAGTCTTCATTGGCAAATCGATGCCGGTGGAAAAAAGGTCACAGAGTTCGAACCCACTTCGTGTGTGGGTCCTCCCTGTCCTGGGCCTGGAAAAGCAACCATCCAACACGGGCATTTACTAATGGCAGTCAGGGTTGGCACAGGTTCAGAGCTTTATCATGCTATATCTACAGGGGCAACCTCATACCTCGTGGTTAGTTTCCCTATCCCTCAGCAAGAGCAATCTGATCAATTCGCCTTAGGTGATCTACCACGGAAAAAAACAGTGGAACTTTGGTCCGTATGTTGGCTGAGCATCAATACGTAAATCGAATTGGCCAATGGGTATCATTTATAGGTTTGTCAATCAATTGTGTACCCCTATAAGCCATTATAAACCCCCACTGATGGTTTCCCCTGATAGGTGGTTTCTCAAACTAGGGGTACCCCTGAATCGTCCAATATGAAACTATATAACCATTTATACAGTGGTAAACCATCCATTTTTGGGGGTGCTCTATGGCTTGAGAACCACATTCGACTGTTGTCATGAAGCTCATTGTGGAACTGAGATCATCACGTCAAGTAGCCCAATTCTTTTTCCAGTGCCCAAGTTGTGCACACCACACAGGTACCAAGATCTCTCGATTGGTGGGTTTTTTGGCAGCCACATGCTGGATGTGTAGATATGCACATCTAATCGCATCTACATATAGATGCACAATTCTAATTGTACAAGTTGTGCAGTATGCGTGTGCAATCTTCGTGCGCACGTTCCGTCAGCCCCTTCAGATCGCGAAGATTAACATACTTAAATCGCCTCGCTATCAGGGTGTTTCTTGGTGAATGTCTTCTCCAAACATGATTGTCGACCATGATTAATCAACTTCGAAACTCTTGTAGTTGCTTCCAAACTATCAAGATCTAGTCAATTCACCATTTTCATCATTCAATCTTCAGCAGTTCATCGATCTGGACGTTGGTCATCAATAGTTACAACTTCCCTTCTACTTGCTGGTTATCATCTATCATTAGCCACTATTAACCACTACTAGCCACTATTAACCACCCTTAAGCACTTTCAACCACTATCAACCACTATAAATGGCTAGTAGTGGTTAATAGCCCAGTAGTGCTATAGTGGTGATACTATTAATAATACCTATTTATAGTGGTTGATAGTTACTATTCACTATAAACGAGCACTATCAACCACTATAAACGAGCACTATCAACCACTATCAACCACTGTCAACCACTATCAACCACTATTAAGCACTATGAATCCTTACATGCAGCATGGCCCAGCCGTCGCCGAGGCCTCAAACCTGGTTCTAGAACCATCTCGGAGCAGCTGGGCGGCAGCTGTGTCCGGGACAGCTGGGTCAGCCATGGTGCGACGGCTAAAATCGGGGAGAACCGTGGTTAATAGGTGGTTTTATAAGGGTCAACAGGTGGTTAGTAGTGGTTCATGTGGGGATGATAGTGGTTAATAGGTGGTTTTATAGTTCCATAAGGGTTGATTTTTGGGGCTCACAAGGGATAATAACCCACGATAAAAGATATACATACCAACGATAATGGTAGAGAATGGTTGGTTTATTGCAAAGAATGATTAATGGATGATTTGGCGGTCCCCTCTTTTGGGAAGCACCCACATTTACCCAGTAACCAGACAAGTTTATAAGGAGTCTGAATATGGAAACCAGTCAGAATCTATAGGGTAAGTGTGCAGACAAACCCACGGTACTGGATCCATAGCCATAGGGTTACCCCAGCATCCTAGTAAAAATCAAGTTGTGTTTCCATAGAACTCGTCTCTGGGGGCGTCATGGCGGCCGAATGCATCACTGGGGCATCTCATAGTTGGTTGGGTTGGCCAGTGATCATTCGCTGGGAGGCCTGGAAGGTTCCTTGATCACGACCCCATGGCATGAATGTCGCTGTGGCAGATGTTTTTTTTGGCCATCGGCTATCTAATATCTTTAATAGGATCAAGGAAAAGAACCAGAGAATCATGTAGCCAAGACCCAGAAAGTTCATCCGCACCAAAGCACTTGACTGCATTCAATTGCTGCTGCTTGTTGTTTGCCGTGACCCGAACCACTACCCCGATACCCTGAACATGTTGGGTTGCGGAACTGCGGCATGTTGCTTGCCGCCACCAAAACTGCATCACTGATAGACTTTTGGTGGTTTAAACTATCCATAAGCACCACTCGTTCTATGTTTGCATGACAATTGTAATGATGTCGATGATTATTGATGAGGATGATTACAATCATTGCGATAATGGTGATTCAATGCCCAAATTTTGCTAAATCTCATGACCAAGACGGTAAACTCTGTCTGATTGCCACACGTTGCCACCACCAACCGCCGCACCCAGAAAGGATGCGGATCACCAACCGCTACAATTTCTGCGCTTCTGTGCGAGACAGCTACTGCCTCGAGTCAAGCAAAAAAAGGACAGCAGTCGACCCAGCTCCGTGTTTGGTTGTGGAAATTGTTGCGAAGAACATTTTGAGGATGATAATTCCACAGCAAATTTATATCAATTCTAGGAATCCGTGGCAGAGTGTTCCAAGGTTACTCGGATGAGAAGTATCCGGAATTGGGAACGACCGCAACTGGCCTTCGTGATAGACGGGGAATGGGATTTGCGACGGAGGAGAGCATGAACTCCGAAGCTTAAGCAATCAGTTGGGGCTGCCCTGCTTTGGACATAGATCCCAACTTCCTTTAAGCTTCTACCATCCACTTACGTAAATCAGTTACCTAAGTTTCAGTTTCAAATGTTTCCAAAACGCATTCAGTTCAGTTGGAAACAGTTGGATTTTGCCCCTGGGAAAAGACAGTTCAACTAGAAACGACATATGACACACCACCCATAGTCGGGACTGCAACCAACCGACGGGTCTTTGGCAACCACAAAAATCCGTACGTACTCATCTCCTGCTGTCACATCCTAGACATATCCAAACATGAACTAATACTATATGATAATCATCACCACAAGGTGCATCTACCACTATTGGCCAGTAATTATTTGGGATTTGCCATGAATCGGCAACATGGGTGCCTCCAACATTGATGTTGTTTGTCCTGGGGTTCTCTAATGCTTGAGGTGTTCCTATGGAAAAAAATGGTGTCAGTTTTTTTTTGGTCTTTTTATGTCGTTTTAGGAGTTTCCATGAAAGAGACAATCATTGTCGATGGTTTTTGTGGTGCCTGTCATTGAGGGATACTGGTAGCTGAGTTTTGTGGGTTAAAGTAACCTAAGATATTCACGCGAGGTAGCCATCATGAAGTCATTGTTTGTCATCGTTTAGAACGACCAACCATTGATTATGAGCAATCGTAATGTAATCGTTGATTACTACGTACATCAACTTGGTGCAACTAGTAAGGGCAACTCATGTTTGCTGATGTTAGGGTACTTGCAAGTATATTCTCAGATATAGCCGGTTAAATCCAGCAACATTTTCCCATCATGAACCATTGCGAAACACTTTTGACCATCCACACAGCATTTCACAGATTTTTCGGTCCGATCACCTTGCAGCAGCGATGGATGACGGTGGCGTTTAGTTTATCGCTTGCAGGAAGCAAAATGAAGACTGGCTGATCTTGGTCAATAGTGGTTGCTATTTTTGGTAAATAGTGGTTGATGCTGATCAATAATGGACAATAATGACCAATTCATGATGGTCAACGGATTGTTGTCCAGAATTGCTGGTCAGTACTGGTTAACTATCTCATTTGTTTGTCAATGATGGTTATCCTTCGCAAGTGAAGTATTGCCAACACCATCAACCAGGATGGGAGTTCATGCTGACTATGTATAGCTTTGTTAATTTCAGCCTTGTTCGTCACATAGATATGTTGCTGGGATTTCCACTACCCAAGTTCAGTGACAAGCACAACTCTCCGTGGTTTGGCTCAAAGCTGGGACAAAGCTGCAAAAAACTGCTCCTTTCAAGGATCCAGCGGTTGTGACAAAACACCACACAAACCAAACGCTCTTCAACACTGCATATTTCACCGAAGAGCTGCTTTTGGAAAAAGTTCCAGAGTGTCTTGTCGCAACCATATTGCAAAACCCACCAGAGTGACAGCCCTAGTCAGCTTTGGGGACAAGTTGGGATGAAGTCTGGTCAAAGCAGGGATGAATTGCGGATGCACTGGTCTGGTCTGAATCTGTGCCATTGTTGATTCTATTTCTTACTGTTGAATTCGTGAAACAATGGTTATGTAGTGGACTTTTGGATGCGGTTTGGTCAAGCGCCACTGCATATCATCGCCAGCCCAGGCCTCACAAATTTGGGGCTCCAAAGTTCCGTTCTTTAACAGCTAGGTACCCATGTTTTTACAACCTGGGATGCGCTTGGTGACCCACAACGACATGGAAAACTGGAAATTTCAAGCAGCAAATCGGCAAGGTTTGCTGCCGCGTTGCGGAACCTGATGGCCTGCCATGTGAGCTGAAAGCCACTTCAGTGAGGTCTTTTTGGGAGCAGCATGTGACTATGGCAATGGTGGATCACCGACCTTCGCTTCTGACCCTCAAGTCGTGTTGTTGAGTGGTTGCTCAGTGATTCAATTTGGTAGATTCCAAATGTGCATAAAATGTTGGTTTATCCAAGAATTCGCTAGGTCTGTAGTTGTGGTGAAGAGGGATTACATTCTCATTGGCGTTTTTGCGTATCATGTATCTGTATAACATATATACATATTTATTGATATCCCTATTTAGGTTTTAAATGAACAAATAAATATATACATATTATATATATAATATCTATACCTCTATCTATATGTATTGCACCAGTTTTCGTTTGTCCCAAGGGGCAACAAAAATGACCAGTCGATTGCCAGTCGATGGAACTCGGGTGCTGGATCAGGTGACGGGATCCGGTGGCACCTGAAGCACCGAATGTTTCCCAGATGGCGAGCTGGGTCAATATGAACCAACCAACCAATGGTGAAGCCTAGCTGGCTAATGGTGAATAATGGGGGATGATACGTAATTAACATTAATTAACAATAGTAGGGGACATACCAGGTATATATGGCGAGCTGGGTCGATATGAACCAACCAATAATGGGGATGATAAGCAACAAAACTATAGGGAAAAGAATGGTCAATGATGAGGGAACCACGGGGACTAAGGGTTTGACCCACCGCCAGATGATGGTTCCCTTCACCAAGAATCGCGAGCTACACATGACAGCATTGGTATGATATGAAACCATTCTCGATGATTCGTTAACCCCTAGCAGCGAAAGTGACCATTCTCATTGAATTCATCGTTTATGATTGATAGTGGTGATTCAGAATGTTTTGTAAAAGTGTAAGCGCAGCACTCAAAACCAATACAGCAGACATGGCTATGCACAAACGACCAATTATCACTAAGATTCGGGGTTTGTTCACCTGTGGGATTTTCAGTCCCGATGTTTGGTGCCATTCTTGGCACGGATTTGCGTATACCTACGCGTAATACGTGGTCTCTGTTTGGTGGTTTCAACTGTTCAACACGTTTCAAACATATGCGAGATGACTTGTCAAAGACATTATCCTTGATGAAATTAATCCACCCACTGTAGCATGAATCATGGCCTTGCTATTTATAGGCCCATCGGGATAGATATCCACCACCGTAATTCATGGCACTGCCTGCAGGCTGTGGCTTGCTATGAGAACCAGGCGCCCGTTCGCCACCTGGGCGAGGGTAGGGCATGACACATGCCGCAGAGTCCCTGGTGGTTGGTTTCAATATCGGAGACTCTAAATTGGGCTAATGAATCTGTGTGTTTTAGCATGTTTTCATCCATATATGCACATATTCATATGGGTTTTAGCCTCCTTAAAAGTGATCAACTGCTTTCTTTCTTGTGGAGTGTTTCTTTTTCTTCGGATCAGCTGCAAGTTCTTTACATCTCTAAGAAATTGATAGTCATTCAGGTTTTAGATATGTACAAAAGCTGCAGGTTCTTCAGTCGCGTCAGGTCCCATGGCGCGGGGTCGCGTGCGCTGCTTGTGGTCCTGGCCTTCGGCCACACTTTGGGCACTATCCAGGCGCGGCGCGGGAAATCGAGGAGCCAGGGTCTCATCAGGGGATGGTGGGGTTGACTATTCTGGCGGGTGGTTTCAAACAACTAATGGTTATAGTAATGGTGAATAATAGGGGATGATAACCAACAAGAATTGCTAAACAACTGGTTGTTGGTGGTTTGATTGACATGTTTATTGCTTTTATAAGAGTTATGGCCATTGATAGTGGTTACCCATCATTTCCCGACCACTGAGTCCGGGGTGATTGGGTGATGACCGTGTCCGCGAGTCATCGTCCGAGCGCGTTAATCATAGGGGATAATGACCAAATAATGATGGTTTAACAACTACTGGCTGGCGGTTTGATTGACATGTTATATTTTCCCTTGGAATTATTAACGATGGTTGGTCGACTTATATTTTTCAAAGGGGTTAAAACCACCAACCAGTATCATAGGGCTTATTTCAGGTACCGGCTGTAGGGTCTATTACCATGGCTTCACTATCCCATACACACAGGGGGATACCTCACGGCTTTTTGACATTAAAGACATGATGGTTCAGCCACTGGAGAGCTATTTTTCTGGATATTCCGAGCCAGTTGGCCATGGGTCAAGCAGTTAACCAACCAAAATTGAGGGATGACAACCAACCATTTTATGGGGAAAACAATGGCTAATGATGGGGAACCGGGGGTACAGGGTTTTGACCCATAGCCAATTGTTGGGTGATCCTACGAAGTATTGGGGTTCGAACCAAATACTGTAAGTCTTGTGATGCTGGTGATTGTTGTGGCCTCTATTTTTGCTTTTGCCAGGGTGACATATAAGATTGCTGGGTTTGTCATTGCTGTGGTCATGGTTGAGGTTGTCATTGTGGTCGTTGTGTTTGTTGTACGTATGATGTTGTGGGTGTTGCTGCCGCTATTTTCGCAATCTTGCCTTCTTCCGTAGCAAGCTGCGGATGAGGAGATATGAGGAGTACGGAGGAGTATTTATGATGCCACTGCTGACTATCTTACTCCTCACCTATCCTATCTTCTATAGAAGTATAGAAGTCTGATATGAGTGAAACAACTCGAGAAGTGATTTGGCAGGTTAGGTTGTGGTGCCAGTATCAGGCCCCGAGGCAGGTTTTGGGAGGAATGGTGAACCGACATATCCATTGATGGCAGTACAGTCACAGTTGGGTCGAAGTGATTGTTTCGTTGACCAGTGGGAAACAAGTCTATAGCAAGTAGCATTAGCATGTACAAAGACTAACCATGATTTCCAATTGATATTTTCTTGATGATAGTCTATATAGCAAGTATTAACCCTTGTTACTTACCATGATTTCCCATTGCTCAGCCACCAATTTCTACTTGTCAAAAAACCCTTGAGTTGACGGTTTCTTATCATCAGCTGGTTGTAGAGGTTTATGTTCTGGTCAATAATATGGATACCCTTGTTAACCCTTATTGACCTTTATTAACCCTTATTAACCTTATTAACCCATTGCTTAACCATCATTTGCCATTGAAATAAGCCTTGTTAACCATTGCCATTTTTTATGTCCACTCATTTATTCACCTTTATCATTGCAGAAACCGCCACGACAACCCGAAACTAGTTCGATGCCTCAGCAGCTGGGGACTGGGACTGTATATCGTACAAATGCGGATTGTATGGACCTACATTATTTTTGAATACATACATATATCTAACAAAAGAATACAAAAGATAGATAGATAACTTGATAGATACTTAGATAGATAGATAGATAGACTTTTGCAAACTACGCAGCCGTATCCATAGTTCTGGGCCATTGAAGAAGTGCAGCATGCTGCACTGGAGTATGTATGAAGACATCCATTCACAATTCAATTTTCGCAGCCAGGTTGCTCAGCCTGGTTACTGGGATGCTCTTTATGTAGAGCCCTCAGAGCGCAACCTGTGTTCCTCGATGCATCGAAAAGGTTGGACTATGACACCCAGCATTGAATGGATGTTACATAAGTGACTTGTTAAGCTGCAAAACATTTGCCAAGACTTACTTGGCGGGTGATGATCTAAGCAGGGCCTTTCACAATGCGGTTGTCCAGGACGCGAAAATAACGAACCGTTTGTGGCATGCAGGAGCAGTGGAGTGACTTTCACTGAAACTGGTTCTGTTTGTTGGTGTGTGTGTGTGTGTGTTTCTTCTTTGATTGTTTGACGGCTTCTGTAGTGTTCGTTTGCTTGCTTATTTGGGACCTGTATTCCCCAGCAGACAGGGAAGAAGTTTGTGAGCCATGGGCTCTACAGTAAAAGTTTTGCTTCAGCCTTTTTGTGGCAATCCTGGCTGAAAACTTCAGAAATCAGTTGCGCATCAGTTGCGCATCAGTTGCACTTGCATCACCACAGAAACAGGCCGAGAGCCTTCGCATGAACATCACGGACGGGGCCATCTGGGGCCAGGGCTGGGAGAGCATTGGAGGTTTGGAGCGACCATAGACTCAGGAAGAGTCAATATTGATGCCGTGGCAGCTTTTGAAGCCTTCATAAACTAGAAAATGAAGCCTTGGTAAAGGTATGGACATGGTAATGCAAAGCGTTACAGACTTTATCATGTACAGGTGCATGGAATTGTATGGGCAGTATGTATGTGTACGCATTGACTTTTAGACAAGATCGGGTCAAAAGGTTTGTCATATCCAATTTTTGATGTATCATCCGCATGTACTATTTGACAAGACGTTCTGATCTAAGCTTTTGGTGGGAAATACCTTTAAAATCCTTTAAACAAATTGGATGCTAGCTTGAGGTTGGGAGATCCAATTGACAAATAGCCCACCCATATTTGGTCAATCACAAGCTACTTATGGTAAAACTGGTGGTCTCTTAAGAGCTGGATCTCCCATGGAATCTTTTTGTCTTGAAGATAGGCCTTTATCCAAGTAAGCCAAAGTGCTGTTTGTGTCCGCCAAGGGACTCCGGCCACAGCAACGTTCTGATGTTTTGCCCATGAAATCATGGCGAACCATCATGTACATTGACTTACCATTGATAATCAATACTCGGAATCGACCAGTATGGAATCATCATGGACCATTATTGAACTATCATCAACCACGATTAACCACCTACAAATTCACCAGATTTCGAAAGTCATAAGTCATAAGTATCAACCTTTATTCAGCATGATCAACCACCAAAGTATGAATCATTCGTCAAGGTTACCATGGCTAACCCACCCCAGGTCACCATGATGGCTTCAGGACTTCCACTCTTCCTGGCAGCAAGTGAACTGGGAGAAGTTGTCCCAGGTGCCAACCTCGCAGCGATGGTGTCGGGTTAGCAACCCCTCCGAGTTGCCGCTTTGACGTTTTGGACCCGATCATTCTCGGTGGATTCAACATCAGGAGCGCACCGGGTTTGAGGTTGTGGGTATCTCATTTGTGCGTTTCTCAAATCATCCAACATGAATCATTGATAGTAATAAACCAACCATTTTGGGGGTTCCCTATGGCCTGAGAGACCGCCAGTAAATGCCCCGGATGAGCAGTTGTTGCGATCCGTGTGGATTCAAAGCCTCCGCTAACCAGCACAGGTGTTGCGGCGGAGTTTGATGGACAAGCGGTAAGAACTACATGTCCGTCCCAGATTAAAACAATCAACATCATTTGTGGGCAAACTGTTAGCATGTGTGCACGTGGATCATTTGCAAAACTTCCAACTGTTTTCATACCAAACAGTTCAGAAAACTACTGAAGACTTCATCTATTTCTGCTTTTGAATGGAGTTAATCAACCTTCTGTATTTTTATGGGACCAGGTGAACATCATCATCACCACCATCACCATCATCGTCCTGGTCATCATCATCAGCATCATCATCATCATCATCATCATCATCATCATCATCATCAACAACAACATCATCATCACATCACCACATCATCGCATATCATCACCTTCGTTTCATGACATTCTGGGAATCTGAACACTCCGCTGGTCGTTTTGACTGCTGGTACTGCAGGTGTTGGGTGATCGACTTCAGCTCAGACAGGAGCCACTGCACTTCTCAGAATCTCTGGTGACCGAATCCATTGAAAATTAATCGCTCACTCGTTGTGGATGCTTGTTTGGGCGTAGCAAGGTATGATTAATGGTCACTAACGGGATTGCAAATGATTGGCAGCAATCTATAGGATCCGTCGTCTAATGCGTGATGCTCACTGCCGCTCATATTATCAATGTCGATGCTATATCACACAATTGGCACCAACAGGGGGAATATGACACCGCCAACGGTTGCCATCCTTGATGAGACCAGATCGACCACACATGATCTTTGCGCAGCAACCGAGTGGTTCCAGTTGGATGCTACCACTCCAAGAAGAAGTGCTTAAGAGTTGTAATGATTTTCCACCATCAAGCAATGACAGGGATTCCATGACCATCAGCGGTTTCTGACTGGTTATTCTCCGCCATAATTTCTTTGTGCTTGTCCACAAACGACTTCATCATTTGCCAAATCAGGTCACCTCGGCAGGTGAGCCGCCCATGATGGATTCCCTGGGAGCCCCTCGGGTTCCTTAGTGGGGCTCTTTGTTGCTATGCGATGCTATGCGCACCTCATTTTCTGTTCTTATCGTCATCTGAGTTGTTTCAGCAACACGCATGTTGTCATCATTTTAGTTGTTCAGCTGCAGATGTTCATCATGACTTGATAATCATTCATGATTCTTTCGCGACCAATGTCACCGCTGCTGACCCATTCCTGCTTGGTAAAATTTGATTTGGACATGACCAGCTACCAACGAGTAGCACCATGGGCATTGATCTATGTCCAAATGTTATCAGTGCCCAGCCGTCATCCCCATCAGATACAACAGCTATTGGGCGAGTCAGGGATTACCAAGCACTGGATTTCGTAGGACCTTCGTGTGCTGGTGCTTGGCAGTGGCGATTCCGAGTTGCCCGAGGAGTGGGGGATGGGGTGCGAGGGGAGAGGCGCCTTGGGGATTGGTAACGTGGGTTGGAAGGATGGTTGGCTGATGAGGGGTTGGAACTAGCTGGCTAGATGGATTTACAAGCTCACAACTGGGGAGGGTTGCAAGATCACCAACCTCAGCCTCAGCCATCACTACATGCTGCTTGAAAAAGCTGGCCCCAAACCACGCAAAGCTGTGACTGTTGTAGCTGGGCAGCCCTCGTCGATCCATGTACCCATTGGTGATTCTTGGTTCTTTGTGTAACAAATGCCCAAGAGATCGTAAAGAGTGCCAATTCTAGTCTTTGGTATGGGCCATTCCTATTCCGCTATTAACAACAGTAATCCGACTAATCAGTATACAACAACTTTCAAACAACAAAGCAGGACTACTCGTTTGAATATCATTTCAATGCGGTTGAGTTGCTTCGGAACATGCACTCCACCTGTGATTTTCCAAACCGAGATTTGGGGATCAAAACAACCAATAATCAACAACCATCAATTGGGAATTTGCTTGATGGCAGAGAATTCGTTGTCTATGTGAGTAAACATCAGAACCAGCAGCCGATGGTGCACTCATAGCTCTCAATTTGGGTACTTTGGGGTGATGACAGGTATTGTCCCCAATATGACGAATCCTTTTTGCCATTGATATATATATATATGTAATATATATGTATAAACATTTCTTTTCATGGTTGGTGGCTATCCACAGCTACACTTTCGCCCAGGAGATACACCACGGAGGAGTCGCAGAAGTGATCGTAATACGCTTAGATTGGCTTCCGCGGGACGATTAGCACAACCATCATGGACAATTCTCATGGTCTTGGTGGTGCTCACTTTGCGGTGAAATCTGTTTGGCAATTATTTGGAAGGCTGAACTATACAAAGCTGGATCTAGCACATCTGAAAAAACTGGACAGTGAGGATGCGGGAAGCCAGTAGTTAACCTATGATTGGCCAATATCAGCTAACTGAAAGTGGTGATTAACAAGTTTGCACCCATAGAAGATCACTACCAACAATCAAGAATCAACCATCGCCAATCAAACTTCGACAATCAGCCGTCAAGAGTCAATCATCATCCATCCACTGCCAACCATCACGAATCGACCATCAACAGTTAAACATCAATAATTGAACATCAACAAGCAACAGCCCAATAAACAAATTAATTAGCAAGCATCAATAAACGCGCATCACCAATGAACCACCAACAAGTAACGATCAATAATCAGCAAGCAACAAACAACAATGAGACAATCAATAATAATCAAACATAAGAGGCTACTGTGGGTCAATATCCTAGTGAACATTTGATCTTCAAAGTGGTCTAAGTGTTGGGTGTTTATCTAGCCAATTATTGGCTGGTTGGAAACCATCCAATCAACCACCAATAATTGTCAAACCATTGAGTCACCATTGAAACGCCACGATTGAATCACCATTTTTCATCACCATAGTAATAAAGCAACCATCAATACTCAAAACGAATCACACCAATAACAAATGTCATTGAATCGCCACCAATCAAGCAATAATCCCCATGAACTATGACAATGATAGCCCCTAACATTCATTATCATTAACATGATGTATCAATGATATGATATGAGTTATCAATGACCTAGGTTTATTATTTGGATTTCAACATTAGCCATCAATAAATCATCAACATAGTTCATGGTGATTATTGCTTGAAAATCATCAAGCCTATGATTTAACAATAATAGTTATTGATGCCAACCATTAATTACATGCAGCTATTGATTAGTTATCAATAGTTCATCAATCATCAATCATATGATTTTTGGAGACACATATTTTTCATAGGGATTGAAACCACCAATCAGATATATTGGTATATCCCCTGTTAATGTCAACCATTCACCACTGGTTTTGAGGATTTATTGATCACTGAGGCCATTAACAGGCCATTCATATTTATCAATAAATCCTCAACACCAACGGCAGTCTCACTGAGGCCATGGACTTGAGCCCAAGGCTCCAGAGCCGCTCCAGGCGAACGCGAACTTTCGTGACTCGGGGATCAGCGGTCAACAAGTCATCAATGGCGAATGCTTCATGGTTGATGGTGGTTTCACGTGGTTTCACGTGGTTTCATTTATCATGGTTGATGGTGGTTTCATTTATCATGCTGAGTTTGTTGATAAGTTCATCATGGTTGAATAATTTCTGGTTTGATAATGCTTAGTTTTGGTTGATGAATGTTTGAGAATGGTTCTCAATTATTGCTTGAGAATGTCTAAGAATGGTTTGAGAATGAGCAGTGATTGCGGTCAGAATGGTTTAGTCATGACTTGTGGTCAACAATCTTGTATCAATGCTTCGCAGTGGGTAGTATATTAATTCTTAACTATTTGTGGTTGATTGTGGCTAGTAGTGGCTGCTAATGATCAACTCTGGTTTCAGAAAATAGTTATGGGTGAATAATGGTTCATAACGGCCAATAAGTTGGTAAAAAATGTCAAAGAACTGGTTGTAGATAGTGGATCGTCGCCAGCAATACTGACTAACAGTGGATTTTCATATTCGAGGACAACCAACTAGGTAACCAAGAGTGGTTGGTAGATTCATAGTCATCCATTAGAAATAAGGGTTGATTATTTAAGTTGGTTAATAATTACAGTACGTAGTGTGTATTCTAAGTCGGCCGATGTTGGGTCCTGGTTGTGTCTTGCGAGTTAGTTGTTTCATGTGTTCTTGTCGATTGAGATTTGCAATGCTTGCAGCTTAGCCTGACATTGCATGTAGCTTGGTTTTTGTTGTCGCGTTGATCTGATCATGTTTATCCCTGATTTTTGTTGACAGCTGCAAAGAGGATTTAGCCTTCAAGTCAAAACAGCTTTGAAACATTCACGGCATTTGCATTTGCGCGTGAATCATAGATTGGATTGGAGCAGCGAGGTGAAGCACAGCTTGGGAATCGATGCTGTTTGACGTTGTTGGATGCATATATTTGGCAAGATGGTGAATAATCAATCTGAATATAAACCTAACTATCAGATGTTGATGGCTGTTGAAGATGAATGTCGATGAAACTATACATACATAACATACTGGGGGGTACCAGGCTGTAACTGTAGGGTTGCAACCACTGTCAGGGACCAACATAAGCATTGAAACAGTATGAGTTAGATTGAGTTAGCCATTTTATTCAGTAGTCATCATCAACCAATAATGATCAAAATGACGGTAAGGGCTATTGATTTTAATTCCTAGCATTGATTAGCCAGTGATCTCATCTCGGATGAGTGATGGTCCAAGGTTGATGGATCAATGACAGCAAATACGACTAGCCCTGCATTAACTACGACAACTTAGATGGATTATACTAGGGTAAGCATGGGTAAGCATCCATAGGCATAGACCATATTCTTATCTACGATCATGACTTTGCCATTGTTGCTGTTGTTTTGCCTATGGTTCTTATTGTTTTTCATCAATTCGCCATCATTTCACCATCCTACAGGCATCCTGTAACCATCCGCTTATCCATCGGCCATTGACCACCATCAAAAGCCGTGGTGGTCCGTGGGGACCACCCCTGGCATGGTGGCTTGGACCCCAAGGTGGACGGACATGGCTGCCCAGCACTCACGCCACTGCCGCGCAGGCCGCCGGGCATTCGATTTCTGATGGAGGACCGGACCCGGACAGTTGCTGATGCGTCAGGTGATGGTGGTTTGACGCTGAGTTGATGGTTCACCAATGGTTAGGTGGTGCTTAGTTGATGGGTAACTGATACTTGCTGGTTAAGCAATGCTTAGTTGATGGTTGGTTGATGGCCAACCAATGCTGACTTGATGGCTCGTTGATGCTTGACCAATGCTTGATGATTACTGCACTCGGCAGCTATAGGACTTATTGCTCATTTTTTGGAGGCTTGCTGCTCCATAAGTAGTAAGGAAATTGAAATAGACCACTTCGACTTGAAATGCAAGGGGTCGATTTACCGGGTGGAACAACAAGCAATTACGAAAACAATGATAGTCGATAAGCCCATTCATAATCCCTCTACATGAAAAACGGTACGAAACGATGATACAAGTACAAACGATGACAAACCAACACGAAGCCTTTCTTGTATAGACGCTTGCCTGGTCCTGTGTGAAAACAAGCATTTCGCATTGATGGAAAGATCGGTTTTGCTTTAGCATGCTAAATGATAATGAACAAAAATGATAACGCTGGAACTGGAAACTGCCCTGAGCCATCCTTGGTTGATTCATTGCTGGAGGGTTTCAAATCTACCCAGTCGCGCGGGTACTCATTCTCCAATGCTGCTCTCGGTATGGTCCTTGACTTGCTGTGACTTTTCTCAGCTCAAATTGTTCAGTCAATTGTACTAGCAGAATATTCGATTGGGTAGTCTGAGTGGTGATACATGGTATTTGGAACCATTCACAAATGCCAGTGCCGCAAATCATCCCAAACGGATCATTTGTGTAGCAGGAAAGATCAAACCGCCAAGCTTTTGGGCCAAAACAAACATGCTTGCATCCATAAATGGTGTGCCCCAAAGCTGTTTGTCGTCCCTTTTCAGGATCATTATTTTCAGCAGCTGGTTGTGGAGGTTGTAAACCCGAAGCCCCTGCTGCTGCCAGGATGCACGTTCGCAGACGTGCGGCTTCCCGACGGTCTTTAGAACGGCTGGCTCACGACAGGTGGTTAGGCTCCTACCCTTGGGATTTTTTTGGTAGGTTGGCCTGGGGTCAAATCCCATTTTTTGATACTAAACGGGAATGCAGGGCTGAACCGAAGAGATGAGAGAAGAAGAAATCCGGAAACAGGTGTACAAACTGATAGCAGATTAACTAGGTAAATGAGAGGTTTGTCAAGAGCTATAGCATCCATGTATCCACCGGTAGCATGAGCGACGGCAACTATCATGATGACTGGTTGAGTTGAACGCTTTGGTTCATCATAGCTATTGGCAGCCAAATACAATATTGGTGAGCCAGCGATGAGAACACTGTGTCGAACGGGTAGCAAGTGTTACTGATTAACCACCGATGACAGGCTTGGGCAATGCCTCACCGTGCTTGATAGAATTTTTGGGGAATGGGTTTTGCCCTCATGTTCAGGGGTTTCAACCACAGGTAGCACATGTCACCTTATTATCTTACGCTGACGCTGATTTCGGGTTTGCAGCTTGGCGCTGCGCTGCAAACAATAGTCCCAACTTAGCTGAGCGGATGTGCACTACAAAGTCTGGGCAAACTTGGGACGGGGTTGGTTCACGGCTTGTATAAATCTGATGGGTGAGCTTGATGGTATTTGGTCATCATGGTTGGATCTTTTTCTTTGTGTTGAGGTACTGCACATCTCTTGAATTGGCCGCTCAATGTGTTTTTTCCGTGATGAGCAATGCAGGAAGTCACTCCCATGGCGTGTATTTCATGTATATATATGTCTCTTCAGTGTATCAGCATGCTTACCTTTCAAACGCACGATGCACATTATATACAATGTAGCATCTATTGTTATGTAGTGTACATGTTCTGTATATGTCAATATTTTCAGAGCTATTCAGAGCTACGCATGAACTCATGTGCAGATTCACAAATCACATGCATACGGTGCATACGTCTAAATGCACGCACGTATGAATATGAATCTACGAATCTATATGCTCATAATATGTGTATATATATATAACTTATATATATATATATATTCTCATTGATATTAATATTTAACTAGATTTACATATATTCACATACACATGAGCGTGTCCGCAGGCAAGCAATTCCGCTAAACATCATGGAACGCGTTCTGGGCCACCGGCATTCTGCTAGAAACAGCTTCTTTTTGTGACATTCCACTTACAGAAGCACTTGAAAGCACTTACAGTAGCTGCTTGATTGCATCTGTGCATTATGTGAGTGTGCATGTTGTATGAGAAGTCCACGTTCCAATAGTTCGGTATATGCTCATCGCCAAGAAGATGAGAAGCTGTTCAAACATGCACTTGAACATGATTCGCTGTTCTATCAGCTTTACTTTTTTGGTGGTTCATATTTACGCTATGATCAATCAGGGCAGCCACATATCTGTTCAGATCGGAAACCAGCAACTGGCCACGTCAATCGCTCCCTAGTTCCACATGCTGAGGTCATTGGAAGCCTCAAGTATCGATGTGATCATCGAACTAGGCCCGATCCCTAATTGGTTGCTCAACACCGTGAGTCCGTGTGTGTTGCAAGCTTCATGTTGTACCCGTGTGATGCGTGATTCCTTTACTGTACGATGATATACGAAGTCATTATGACAGCGGCATATATGGATATTGGCCCCCCCATTAACAGCAACCTACAGCAACCGACAACCAAAAATACATGCTGGATAACAAACAACAATCTTGGTGACTGGCAGCAGTTTTGGGCTGAAAGGACCAAGCAAATCATAGGTTGCTACTTTGCTTTGAAGCCCTGACAAGAAAAATCATACAAATGGTTGATATATCAGTATAGTATGCCCTGTGAAAGCACAAATCTGTACGTGTACTCCTCTCAAAAAGCTGAATACATAAGTCGGTAAATACATACATACATACATAAATGAATTCCACAAGTACCCGACCGACGTAGGAACTTCATTGCGGCAAGTTAAGAGAACCGCGCATAAAATCTAGGACATCCTTGACCATCACGCCATGAAGCGGCCTGCTTCAAATAATCTTTTGCGCGGACACCTCACAGGGACAACTTACGCTCACCCGTTCCAGAAGCTTTTGAAAAGTGACCACACTGGGTCACGCGTCTGGCGGAAGCAAGTCCAGGACCAGGCACAACCTGCAGATGTGAACCCAAACTCCGCCTCGGAGCTGAACACCTCCAGATTTCTCTTCGCTTCGGGGGACCGTGAAATCGTTCAACTGGAACGTCTCCTGGTGATTTACATGGCTTTCCGCCTGATTCTGAACAAGATTCGCGTGTTTGGCCACTTTCCTTGTAGAAAAGGAGGCGTTCATTGCCAAAACTGGCCCCGTTCTGAAATTGGTGAATGCAAGTGTGGAAGACTACCTCCGCGCGATGCTCCGGCTGCGGCTGACAAATCTAGATCCCCGGCATGACAGACATTCAAAAGTGACGCGCGTCATCGCTGCGCAATTGCTGAGGCTTTGCCGTGTCAACGAGCCCACGCTCACGGACATTCTGCATGCGGCCTATGTGGCCGTCCTTACTGGCGGAAAGCCTTTTGCAGTTGCCCTTGTAGCAAAAAACCCGAACATTGCAGTGCCCCCTGGGTGCGCCTTACATCGTTTGCATGCTTCTGAAATCACCAATGGCTGGGACGAACTTCCTCTTGGCTCAGCGGGTTCAGAAGATGAAGGCGGCGACGAGCCTGATGTTTGTGGCGCAGCTGTGATTGAGGACACGATTGAAGACGAAGTTGCGCAACAACAGTTCGCGCGCTGCAAGCAACTTTTGGCAACGGCGGTCCGATTAGTAGAGGATTTCCGGCAAGACCACCCCCTGTGGAGGGACATCTCTCATCTTGGTTTCCGTCCTTGCAAAGCCCTTGGGTGCCCAAAGTTACTCGAAGTTCTCCGGCGTTGCCAGGACATCCGTCCGCCAAAAATCAACCCAAATGCCTTCACCCTGGCTGAGGTCTTGGCGGCATCGCGCCTGCCCTACTTTAGCTGCGGCGGCTTGGCTGCTAAAGTGATCATCGATCGATGGGATGAACTTGCGGCTGGCGCGGTGTACGCAGCGGACTCTCAACGGATCACTGTCCCCCGGGTTGGATGCTGCAGAGAATTGGTTTGCGTCCTGCAAGGGTCAACAGCAGCATTTGGCTGTGGGTCATGGTCACAGGGCGGTCCTCCAGTCGACCTCGGCACCCTCTCTTTCGTCCGTCAGCTTCGCGCACGTTTGCAGCGCCTCAGCCGTGACGATTTTCCAGATGCACACCAGCTCTTGGCATCGCCGCGAGGCTTGTCCATTGTCGAGAACGCGCTTTGTTGCGGCTGCAAACCATTGCATGCCCTGTTGGGCCTTGCGTGTCACAGAACCTTTGGCGCCTGACTGCATCTGACACAATTTGCGGCAGCGGTGCGTCTGGAAGAACCATTTGAAAGTCATTGTCGGCGGGGTGTGTTGTTTTCAGATATCTTTCTTTTTATCGGTGTAAAAGCACGGCAGAATAACGACAATACATACATACATACATACTTAAATGAATAAATCGACAAATAAACAGGTAAATGCGTGCACATAGCTATTTGCAGACAGATTGCACAGATACAAGTGAATCTGCACAAACCTGTAAGTGTATACATCGCATTCCACGCATATTTCGAGAATGTACATTTCGACAATACATATTTATGTGTTGTACA
Source organism: Symbiodinium kawagutii (assembly GCA_009767595.1). Taxonomy (NCBI): domain Eukaryota; class Dinophyceae; order Suessiales; family Symbiodiniaceae; genus Symbiodinium; species Symbiodinium kawagutii. Next base: position 313,767 of record VSDK01029480.1, on the reverse strand, counting down.
GTGCATTGCTTTGTAAATATATTCATCATACTTGCACATATTTGTGCATGACAAATCCTTGTTTGCCTCATGGAAGTCTAATCAACCACCTTCAAAGCAACAACAGCCTCAGCAAGATAAGCCACCTGTCCTGCACGCCAGCCGCGAGGTCTACTGGATGTGATTCTAGCAGAGGCCGATGTGGAAGGAGTCGCTAGGCCCAGAGGTGGACCGATGTTGGAAACAGTTGATGCTCAACCTGCTCCTCGGGAATTGCCACATGAACTTGGCACCAGCGGCACAGCAAAACATGCTCATCCTTCGCGGAAATGGCTCGTTTTGGTGACCTGCTGCATGTTGAAACTACACAAGGTAACATATATCTTGGGATGTTCGCTGGCCAAAACATGTTAAGGGATTCTTCTCATGACCCACAACTTGCTGATGCCAATCATTGTGGGGACTCATCAGAGTCCCAGTAGGCAAGTATTCAAGCCCAAGAGTGGTACTGCAACCCAGGTTTTTTGTCAAACAATTTGATCTATCCGGGTACAATGTGTGTGTTGTTTCTCTACCCCTTCACTGAGTACCATGACCTAGAATCATTGACGACTTTGCAATGCGGCATCCACTTTCCCTGACTTCAAGCATATCTATGGCCAATCGTCGGTCTATATATATATATATACATATATATGTATGTAAATATATATATATATATATATTGATATATTTATATATCTACATACATATTTGTACATATGACATATTACATATGTATACATACATATGTATGTGTTTGACCATACAGACATACAAATAGGTGGCCAACAGAAAACAACCAAGGAACATAATTTTCCATGTGAAGTACACCCCAATTGTTGATACGACAAGTCGGACCAAAGGATTTGAGGGCAGGGTTGGGCAATCTGCCGTTGGCAAAACAGCAGTGGAATGATCCCAGATAGGCACATATGGGCGTCAATCTGAGCGCGTAATTACTTGTAAGTCATTGTAAGTTGGTTTATCACTAGCTTATTTTGGTGGAGCCAACATAGGGGATCCAAATTATATAGCTTCTTTTGGTGGATCCAATTTAGTTTGTAATGTTTGTAAGTTGTTTAGTTTATCACGAGTTGAACTACCAGTTGTAGGGGATCCAAATTGCTCGCGGCCACCGTTCTCGCCTTGGCGCCTTGGTGCGGCATGACCCTGTCGTGATTGTGACTGGTGCTGGAGAAACCGACCACTTATGACCACTTGCTGTCTTGAGTACCTGGGAGTTGCAAGTGAGGTACCAAATTATATAGTGACCTAGTATGACTTAGTCACATCACAACTGCTACTTCCCCCAGTTATAAACGCACGTACGTACTTTTGGGGGCTGACCCCCACGCCACTTGGGACATACCAATCCCAGCTGCAACTCAGGCTGCAGCTCTCTTACGTGAAGCGCGACGCCTGCTGTGCGCAGGAGGCGTTGTGATGGTTTTTTGCGCTTAAGTTGGGTGAATGATCCAATGGTTTACAACAACTAGTGAGTGGTTAACCAGTTGTGTTGTTAACTACTTGGTTAAGTTGGGTGAATGATCCAATGGTTTACAACAACTAGTGAGTGGTTAACCAGTTGTGTTTTTAACTAGTTGGTTAAGTTGGGTGAATGATCCAATGGTTTACAACAACTAGTGAGTGGTTAACCAGTTGTGTTTTTAACTAGTTGGTTAAGTTGGGTGAATGATCCAATGGTTTACAACAACTAGTGAGTGGTTAACCAGTTGTGTTTTTAACTAGTTGGTTAAGTTGGGTGAATGATCCAATGGTTAATTACAGCTGGTTGACGACTAACCAGTTGTGTTTTTAACTAGTTGGTTAAGTTGGGTGAATGATCCAATGGTTTACAACAACTAGTGAGTGGTTAACCAGTTGTGTTTTTAACTAGTTGGTTAAGTTGGGTGAATGATCCAATGGTTTACAACAACTTGTGCTTGCTAAACCAGTTGCGTTGTTAACTAGTTGGTAAAGTTGGGTGAATGATCCAATGGTTTACAACAACTTGTGCTTGCTAAACCAGTTGCGTTGTTAACTAGTTGGTTAAGTTGGGTGAATGATCCAATGGTTAATTACAGCTGGTTGACGACTAGTGATTGATGAGTTGGTTCATGGTTAATAGTTCCCAAGAAGCAAGACTAGGGGATATATCAAGTGTCTATGGGTCACTATTAACCGTGCTGTCCGCAAGAGGTACCAACAAATAGGTAAGTGAACATCTGAAGAGAGACTAGTTTGGATATTGAGGGGATGTTCACAAGGGATGCATGATTGATCCATGGCCATATCTAATGTGTGAGGATGGGGATCCAGGAATGTGGGGGATGATTCCAAAAAACAGGGTGGAGCGATTCGGAGCGGAGGTAATCCCTTCAACCTGTGATTAGATTATATTATATGATATATTACGTATATAAGTTATACATATGTATAGATATATGCATGCCAGATTATTTACACATCTTTTTGACCATTGAAATATCGAAATTGATTTAGATTCTGCGAATTTAAGTACACACCGTTAGAGGCTTTTGACATAGATCTACTCATTTGTTTTTCACTGTGTCACGGAGAGAATTATCACATAATCTTGTAATATCTTGTACGTATGTATATTGATACCCTACCGCATACATCTACCTGTATACTGTGCAAAAAAAATCTTAAATAGAGCACGGTATACATTCGACCGCTGCTTATCATAACGGGTCAAATCTATGTGGCTAGATTGAAGATAATCGTGCTGGTGGCGAGATATGCTTGCAGACCAGTATCGTTGTTATCATAGAGTCGTGATTGTTAGTTGTTGGTTCTACTCTGACGCTTCCGAAATTATCCAAAAAATAGCATGCAAAGTTATATACGCCTGTTAGCATGTTGCATCGTGCAGGGCTTTCAACCCTCCCGTATTTGGCACATGCACAGATGACGTTTGCATTAGTTTCAGGATGTTGTACATACCCAACAGAAAATTAGGTGTGGAGCACCGCTAAACGCCGGCGTGTAGGGTAAGGAACAGGTGTGCGATGATAAGTGTTGCCTGGACCTTGCATTGACTTCGCTGGTGTTCTCTTTTGAACATTTTCCCAGGCATGGAGGTGTCAGATGTCCGGGCAGATTGCTTTCGGTTGGTTTCCCTACGAAAAGGAGCATCTGTGGGGTACAGGGGTACCACTGGCTATACCAAGATACCCATATGTTGGTGTTTTCCATGCTTAAAGACTGAGTAGCTTTGAGCACTCGCTGCAGGACTATTGTATCATAGAAATATTCAAAACCCATCAACTGGCCACGAGAAACCACTGGTTAAGGATTTATAAACCACAAACTAACCATCAATCAAGCACGGATGCATCATCAATCAAGCACAAATTCACCATCAATCAAGCACGAATGCATCATCAATCAAGCACGGATTAACAATGAATCAAGCACTCTTTATGTACTAGTTGACCATTATTGCTTCACTGATTGACCATCATGTCATTTACCATCAATCAAAATAGATTGTCGTCTAATTCACCATCATATCATTAGCCAGGTAACCACTGATATAAAAAATCATCAGATGAAATTATCAATTCTCAAATCGATATAGGTTGATGACAACTTGTTTTCCAAGCCATGAAGGTCTCTTCATTTCTGGCTCCACAGACATTCCAAAGCTCGGCCCTCAGCAGCAACCCAAGCCGATGATTCGCTGGAAATCTTGCCTTGGAAAAGCTGGCACTTAAGCATGGTCAAACACGGGTTGTAAGATGACTAGTAAGGGCCAGCCGTGAGTCATTAACAGCCATGGATGATAGTCAATGGTCATAGCCAAAGTCAATGATATGTTTGAAAAGTGGTTGAGAACCAAGGATTATGATCATGGTGGTATAGTGTTTATAAAAGTGGTTAGTAATCAATAATTAGTCACAATCATGGTCATTCATTTTGTAAAAGGCTAACTATCGATTCACAAATCAACACTGATTTTGGGAGGTAAACAGCGGTGAATCATGGTGAATCATGGTGGGTAGACACGCTGTTCAATGCTGGAGATGATAGATAATGTTGGTTCATAAAGGTGATGACTTATGCTTGACAATGAATTGTTACAAGTCAACTATACTAAATGTATTGATTATCTAGTACATTTTCCAGATTAGTTCTTAGATTAGCTGGCTTGGATCACGTTTACCACTTTAACATTTAATTTCCAGCTTGTTCAACGCAGTGCATGGCATGGGCTATTTCTACTGTAAGTTTACCAGAACTGATCCTCGTTACCAACCGACCCACCTGGGGGCCCCACCGTGCCACACGGTTGCTGCGTGGCGAGGTTTCGATTGCCTCTGCTGGAGCATCCCGCGGGAGGCGGAGTGCGGAAGTCTTTGGGAATCCGCGTGACACTCACGGGTAGTTTGGAGGGAAGTATGATGATTAAGTAGCTGGTTAATGGTTAATAAAAGGGGATGATAACAATACTAGGGGAAATACCAGCTATATTTGGCTATGGGTCCATCTTAACCAACCAAGAATGGGGGATAATAACCAATAATAGTAGGGAAAACAATGGTTAATGGTGAGGGAACCAGGGGTACAGGGTTTTGACCCACTACCATTTATTGGTTGATTTTGGTGAATATATTGGTTGATGATGTATTCTGTGAAATTGGTTAATTGCTCGATATGGGTTGACATTGGTTGATATTGGTGAATCACTATGTATTCACTACTTTGTTTATTGATTTGGATTGCTTACGTATTTTGTTTGAAATGCTGCATATGTAGATGTAAGGGGCACAACAGTTGTTTGGCGAGATCAGGATGTCCAAACATCGCGGAGGGCATCAAGCCAAGTGGTCCCAGTCTTTGCCCCGAGTAAAGATGCTTGAACCGGCTTAAAGGAGGCAAACGCAGCAAGCGGGCGCACAAACCATTTGTAAAGCTGCTAGGAAATTCGACACCCAAAACCAACATCAAACGACTACGGCCACCCGTACCAAAAGAAACGTTTGCGCCTTCCTCAACGTTCTTGAGAATAGAATATTGAGCCACTTTGGCCCTTTTGGCCACAGCACCCCGTGGAGGCACTAGCACAAAGTTCAAAATTGAAAAGGGCACTTGATTCAATCAGCAATTCAAGCCCACCAGATGGTGGATGCCTAGGCCTGTGTCTCTTCATGTCGCAAGATCACAAAACTTTAGGGAACTAGGCGCCCAGTAGCCTCATCTACTTGTGCCAAAGCCCAATTGGTTGAGATAATAGTTTTGACCGATCGAATTCGTAGACACATCAATGATAACGAAAAAAACTGACATCATGCATAATGTCTACCCCGGATGAATCAACCCCCCCCCCTTCAAGGTCGACAAGGCCGACAAGGTCTGACCATAGGTGTCCAAAAGTGACCACCCCCAAATAAACGCCCTCAATTGTTTTTAAATTGATTTCAATTGTTTTTTAATTGATTTCAACTGTTTTTAAATTGATTGTTTTTAAATTGATTTCAATTGTTTTTAAATTGCTTTCAATTGCTTTTAAATTGATTTCAATTGTTTTTAAATTGGGGGGTTCCAGGCTTGTGCGGGGTACCCTTTGTGAGCTCCAAAAAACATGTTTTTTAATACATTTTTACAAGGCGGGTAATAAAGAAAAACACATAGACTTTTTTGGGAAATCTGAGCCCACTAGCCATGAGTAGTAATAAGACTAATAAGCAAACTAATTAAAACTAATTTAAAACTAATTAAAAAATACTTTCAAAACAATTTAGGGATGCAGAGGGGTTTGATTAACTGGGGGGGATTTTTTGGGTGAACTTATCTTATTTGGGGGTGAAATGAGCACCTAATTAACTTTAGTAAGGACCAGGGTCCAGGGCTGAGGAGGGGTTTGATTAACTGGGGGGTTTGATTAATCCTACCTTGACATTAGACAATTTAACGTGCTTTTCCGTATCGAAAAAGTATTGGATGAACAAAGACCAAGACCTTGAATAACACTTATCATTGTCAGGAGCATTGTTGAGGAATACCATCATTTGTATAGTTCCACACATACATGCCGAAATGCATAGATCCATGCATGCAATGCACGCAGAAACATCCAGCGCCACGTCCCCTGGACGCTGCACCAGGGTGGGACGAAGCTGAAGTGCTCAGGCCAGGCATGTTGACCAGTATGATGATCAACGAATAGCTGGTGAATGGTTGACATGGTCAACTTTAGGGGATAAGAACCAGCAGTGGTCGGGTGTATGATGATGATGATGATGATGATGATGATGATGATGATGATGATGATGATGATAACGGTGATGTTGATTATTTTATATCGATTGATTTATTGATTGAGTCATTTATGTATTGATTGCTTGATTGATAGTTTGATTTGTTGATTTAGTTCTGAATGATGGTTTATATATGTGTAAATTCTGGTTGCTCAATCAAGGTTTGCAACGGTGAATATGTATTGCAGATTTGTGATCAGAAACATAAACAACCACCAATAGTCAATAGTCATAACCAGATATACCTACATAATACATAATCCTAGATAGCAATGATTATCCAACGCCCAGTAGCACTGATCATTCGTCAGTCATTACATTCCACCCCTCCATCCGAAGGCTCGAGAGTTTGACAGAATCAGAGGGGTGGTGCTCGTAGGTCCCAGTGACCCAGTGCCACATGCTGAAGCTGGCCATTACAATACTCTTGTTGGTCAGTGTTGCTGATTGTCTGAAGATTTCGATTGATTGCGCGGGGGGGGTTCTCAAAATACAGGTGCCCCTAAAGCATCCAATATTAACTTTTGAAAGTAATAAACCAATAATTTTTAGCTTTCTCCATCTTTTAGAAACCAGCACATGGCTGTAACCCTGGGACAGAAATATGTATCCCTTCGACCTCGATATTGAGCACGTCGACATGGTAGCTGCTACTGTTTTGCAGTTGGTACCCCATTGTGAGCCATCCTATCATCCTGTACTTCACTAAAAGTACAGTCTTCCGTGAACATATTGCTTCAGAACAGCAGTGGTAGCCAGCTGCTTAGAGGCTTGTGGGCCAGGATTTTCTGAGGTTTACAGCAAGAAGCCAGTGACATTGTGTATTGTTTTTTAAACATGGTGGAAACCCTTGACGGCATGACTTGTGGTAGGATATGGAAGAATCTCAAAAGATGCATAAAACTGAGATCATCAATATCGTGTGTAAAGTGACCCATCTACAGCTCATGGATGCTCATGCTTTGAAGTCATTGCTGTAGAATCTTCAGGACATCCAAGAGAGGATCGCCATGTTCAAATCAGGCATCAACCATACACGTCAGCATACCCAAGAACAACGTTAAAACAGGTATGGCAAATGTGCAAAAGCTAGGTTTGACAGGGGTACCCAGTCAAGGAAGATGTAGTGATGTCTGTTATGAGTACTTCTTCTCACCATTAATCGACAATTTGCACGACTTTCACCGCGTCATTTTCTGCCTCACCCGCGCCATGTGTACCAGGCTTGACCGTCCATACGCCTTGGCAGGGGACCACGGCTGGTTGTGAAAGCGGGAGCATGTGAATCGGAACTGAGACTGCATTCGTTGTTCAATGAGCAATGCAACATGGGCGAACAAGAATGATTGATCCATAAAAAGGGTAGGAGCAGTAGACCAGGCAAATATTCTTGATAGATCACCAGCTAGCTATCCTCATACTAGTGTTAAATCATAGGGTGGTTCAGTAATGGCCAAATTACTTTGATACGAATCTGGCAAAAGATCCGGAAATATGGTTTATCATTAAGTAAAGCTCCTGTGGTGTTGGAGAAAGGGTTTAAGCATCCAAATCAGACGCGTGGGAATAATGTTCTTTGGGGATTGAAGATCTTTGGGTGAAGGTGAGAGTTTGGCCACCACGTCCGTCCAGTCACTCCTCTAGCACCTAACTAGTTTCTCCCTGTTGCATGGGAAATTCTGGCTGGACTGATTTGTTTGTTGTTTCTTGGAAATAGATTCCTCAGCAAGGAAATGCCACTACTTGCGGAACAAACATACACATCCATGCAGATCAAGACTATCCAGTCCAGATTTACTTTTTGGGGAGGGTCCATGTATACATTTCTTCAGTCATGTAAATCTACATGGACACATATCATGCTGCATCATGCTGAATCATGCATACACACATATCTGTCTCTAATTGCCTAGACACCTAGAATACAGAGGCGCAGATGATGACATATGTATCTAGCCTACATGTGTCTTCATAATATGTATATATGTACATCTATTCATTCATATATCTTTAAATCTATTTACATAACTTTTTTAATAATCATAATGATAATAGTAATAATAATAATAATAATATATATATATATATATATTTATTTGTTGATATAAATGTACACAGACCTACCTACACAGCAGACAGCTGGTTCCAGCGCCTCAAGGACCGTCGGGTGCATCAGCTGGATCCCAGCTGGGAGGTGGAAATGGGGGGCCGGTGATCCGCCCAGGCAACCGCGGCAACCTACCATGGATAAGCCTCAAGGGTTGGTGATGGTTGGGACATGTTGATGCTGGCTGATGATGATTGATGATGGTTGATGGTGGCTGATGATGGTTCGGAAGGGGGCCCATATTTCCTCTCGAACAAAACTTTGGAAATGTGCAGAACGGAGAATGTTGAATATTTGTTTGCTATCATTGGAACTTGGGGATTGATGATACTTTCCAGTTGGGGATTCATAGATTGCATCTCCAGCTCCACTCATCCTGCCGTTATCTTGTACTGTCTGCATCAACTGATATCATTGTTACTGCCAGTTAAAAGATGATAGAAGTTGTTGAAGTCCAACTCGGGAGTGAATAAGTTTGATTCCACCGTGGGTTTGGGGGAGGGGTGTCGGTCCAACATCTTACTTTCTCTGAATATCTGAATATTTATAGTATATTGTACCATGTATACATAAGTTAATATTGATAATTACGTACTTTGGCGTATTCAAGAGATCCAGCTTTTATAGATTAGGGATGTTACATGAGTCACAAGCCATCAATGGTGATAGCCCAGGACTCCCAACATAACCCCCTTACATACTCATATACCGATGCATGGTGAGATCAACCAACATTGGATGGGATCAACAGCTGCCATTTGCCGGTGATCACATGGGTTTTGTTTTGTTCGGAAACAGAATGCCCGGAGACATGCAAGGAACGATGCAGCCACCCATGTCACACAAGTAGAAAAATGCTGCTTCGTCGTACGTTTTATAGAAATCCAGCTTATGATGAAGATTTTTATGCTTCTTGTGATGACATCAGAAAAGAATAGTCTAAGAGGCACTACATGGAATTGTAATTGCCCAGGCTTGTGGGCCATCATATTGACAAGATGCCATGTCTTTTGTTTAGAAATGAATGACTTATTATTTGGGTGGAAATTGTTTTCCCAGAAACTCCTGACTTAGTATGTAAAACCAGGCAGGAACATAGAGAGAACGAGCTAGGATTCTCATTAAAACTTAAGGGACCCAGAAAGAGTTCCAAAACGAGTTTCACAATGAGTCTAGAATTGTATCCATGTGATCACTGGTCCATCCAGATAAAAACAGCTGCGGCATTAGAGAACAAATCACGCCCTCAAGTAGTACGGGAGTGGAGAACGAGTCGTGTCAATTCGGCTATGTACCAAATAAGGTCCGGCGTTCAAGATATGACAAAACAATATATATATATATATATATAAATATTTATATATAACATACATATACATATACACAGAGAATTTATATTCAAATAGTATATGATCGATCACCACAAACACGGCATGTATACATCGAGCAAATACATGCATTGAAGCTGTGGTAACTGTGGTGGTGCCCTGGAGGTCCACAAGATCTTCATCTACGTCACTTTGGCCGCTGGTGAGGCGCCGGGATGACCTGGTGGGAAGCTGGGCCCCTGGTCCCAGTTTCGTTGGGGCGAACCCCTACCATGGGAAATCCATGGAAGTCCCAAAGTTGTGGCAAGTTAATTTGGTATAAATGAGACTAGTAGCTTGACAGGGAAACCATCGTGCTTGAAGGATAACATGAGGACATGGACATGTCCAAACGGCTGGAGTTGTCATTTCATGTCGCCGCATGGCTGCCCATCTTGGAATTGAAACGCATTTGTACTCAATTTTCGCAATGATTGGCTCTGATCGTAAGCAATTTTCTCCAAAATCTTGATGTAGTGTGTATAGGCATTACATTTGACTGAGCTATTCTATCCCCAGTTGCTAAGATTTTTGTCACTAACCAGAAACTCAGGCATTGGCAATTAATCAGAGTGGGGGGTTCTTATCATTATCATCCAAGAATTGGTAGTCGCAAGATTGCCTAACACTCGGTGGCAACATACTGGAACTACTGCAATACTCATCTGTTCGGCAGGAAAAACATCATTTCAAATCCAACCTCGCATGGTTGAAAGGGTTTTTTCATGAGGTTGACATTGTTGATAATCAATTGTAGACTAAACACTTTATTGTTCAACCAACGCATTTTTTCTTGTCAACAGTCACTATCATCCCCTTTTCTCAAGCAGTATTCACTGTAGCCACATTCCACCACTATTAGGCCATACTAGGCCCGCATGAATTGATGATCACAAACTCTCAACCGTTGGATCGCTGGTAACAGCAGTTGTAGCTGTGCTTTCGACCTTTGTCAGCGCAGCGCTGACAAACCCAGCGGTTGAAACAAAAGATCAACTGGTGAAGTGAAAAGCAACCAGCTGTGACTGCGATGGCTTCGGCTTCCAATGCCTGGCTCCAGCCTGGCTCCCCACAACTCAACGGGACCCACAACGGGAGGTCCCCAGCACTCCCATGGCCAGGTGGAGGTGGGATCGCAGGCCAAGCGCCATGGGGTGCCAAACTGGAGAGCTTCGCATGGCTTCACTGCGGAACCGCTGAGGGTGCTACAAAACCAGGTTGAACTAGCACAGAGGCACAGAGCTATCATGTTGAAGTAGCAGCAGCACATACCTATCATGTTGAAGTAGCACAGAACTATCATGTTGAACTGGCACTTTCCACAAAAATTCCACCTGCTTACAACTTGTAGCTGCAGGATTCACAGGAGGTAACGACATCCCTGAGTGGCGCGTACGCTTGAGAGCAACCCCTGTTCCCAAGGTGTCATGTGCCTCATTTTTTTACACGAGAAACATGACAAGAAAAAGACCCATGGGCGCTTTGATGGGCCGACGAGGACCCAGCCACATTTGCCCTGCAAATGTGATTTACAAATCTGGATCAACAAGCTGTGCCATGTTTCTGTGAGTTTTTGCCGACAAAGGGAGTGTTCCAGCAATTCAACAGATCGAACGTAGCAACCGGCCATGGCGCATAGATACTATGTATATGCATAGTTTCTTTCAGTACTTAATACCACCGACATCATGCGACATCATGGCGCAAGGCATTGCTTGCCAATGGTGGCACAAGGCCGACATAGGAAATGTCAACAATCAGCACTGGACTCATGCAACACATCGGACTTTCAAGTCATTGCGCGCCCAGTATTCCGAACCATTTTCGGTTTGTAGCTTCATAATTTCAGACTTCCAGAAGCATAGTGCTATTGCCTAGAAACCAAGAGGTTGGCAGTAGGTACTGTAAACTAATCTCCCTGCGTGCAACTGGAAGCCACATCCATCCAATCCAATCAAAAGCGTAGCTTGAGGCCACCAACACTACCATGATGTGGTTAAGCAAATCAGTGGTCAAAATACTTCCAGCAAGCCAATTATTACAGACTACACCCAATACAGAACGGTGGGCCCTCCACTCATGGGCGCATGAAATGGTTGAATTCGTTTCGAATTGTTTTTGTTGCCTTTTTTAGAACATATACTCTGGATGTTTTTGGGGTAGGGGTCTTCAAGTTTTTTGGCTCCACAACTTTGATTCCGGCTTCTTGAAGTACATAGTTTTCAAAGCACACTGCTGGATGCATGCTTCATCATTATCATGATTCCACATTTGGAAACTTCCCCCGTAGATGGTTCAGGCCTCAATGTAGATTGTGGAATTGGTGTTGAACGCTTGGCCCTTGCTTCTGGCAGGCTGTGCATCGTCGCCCGGCAATGTCTTCAACAGAAACAGTGGCGGCCCTGCCACCATCCTCACCAGAACCGGTGGCTGCCCCACCACCAGTTGAAGCAGCAGCACCTTCACCAGAACCGGTGGCCGCCCCCCCCCCA
>VSDK01029480.1:283016-301207 GCA_009767595.1 Symbiodinium kawagutii | reverse complement strand
ACGAAACCGGGCCCCCCCCCCGCCGCCAGTTGAAGCACCTTCACCAGAACCGGTGGCTGCCCCACCACCAGTCGAAGCAGCAGCACCTTCACCAGAACCGGTGGCTGCCCCGCCACCAGTTGAAGCTGTGAAATCGCCATCACCACCCAGGGAGGCAGGGATGGTGTTCTCTTTGATTTCTAGAGCTTGTATTTTTGTCAGGCAAGAAATGGAAACTATCAAGAACTAAAGGTCCTTTGTTAGTGGTTTGACCATTATTGTTGGTTGGTCATCCCTATTATGAACCATTAATAACCTCTATTAACCATTATTAATCATTATCAATCACCAGTCATTAACCCCCATTAACCACCATTAACCAGCCATTACCCCCCATTAACCACCATTAATCGTATCATTCACCACTGTTACCTAATAAGCATCCCCCCAATATACTGGAAAGCATCTCCTTTTGACCAAAGATCTTTGTCTCGCTGGCCAGGACTTGGACCCCTCAGCGGCCTTCGCCGAATCCATCCGGCGTTTGCAAGCGCAGGTCCTTTGAATCAGGGATTGTTGCAACGTTGATAAATGGGGGGGGGGGGTACCATGTCAATGGGAAACCAAGGCTGTTGGGGGATACACCCCATTCATCACAATGGGTTCATGAATCCGTGGTTGACATGAAACAATTTTATACAGACGCATGATTTACCCTCTGGTAAACTCACCTGGCAATGGGTTTCACCATATTTTAGAGTGAAACCAGGGTACATGAAAAGCGAAACAAAGACTTGACACCGACGCATATCATAAATTGGCAGTTGAAATAGTCCGGGCACCAAAGAACATACATGGCCAAGCAGAAAAAATCAAATGCAATTGATTTGATTGATTGGTTTCCCCTGATGGATTGGGCTTTAGTGGGGGCGTAGACTGGGGGGAGGCGAAGTAAGTAATTCACATTGGCAACAGTTGCAACAAAGAATGTTCATTATCATTCTACATTTTCATTGTCTCGGTGTTGGAGCCATCGTCATCGTCGTGGTCGTTCTCCTTTTCTTTGTCGCTGCTTGCAACCAGCGGGTAATGAAAATCGGGTGCAGCACGAGTGCGAAAGGTGGTGGCAGTGGTCGTGGTGGTAGTGGTACATATTCAAATTTCAGGTACCAATCAGCGGAACTAGTACTCGTAGTCGTAGTCGCAGTCGTAGTCGTAGTCGTCGTCGTAGTCGTAGTCGTCGTCGTAGTCGTAGTCGTCGTCTCGTAGTAGTAGTAATAATAGTAGTAGTAGTTGTAGTAGTAGTTGTAGTAATAATAGTAGTAGTAGTAGTTGTTGTTGTTGTTGTTGTTGTTGTAGTGGTTGTAGTAGTGGTAGTAGTAGTAGTAGTAGTAGTAGTAGAAGTAGTAGTAGTAGTAGTAGGAGTAGTAGGAGTAGTAGGGGTAGTAGGAGTAGTAGGAGTAGTAGTAGTAGTAGTAGTAGTAGTAGTTGTTGTTGTTGTTGTTGTTGTTGTTGTTGTTGTTGTTGTTGTTTTGACAGTTGTTTTAGGATCTTATTCTTGCTACTGCTACAGCTGCTATTGTCGCTATTGCTACTGTAATTGTGGTTGCTCAAGGTTGCCCGTTGTTGCCACAGATACTGAAAAAATCATGCTTAGGAGCAGGATCAATGCAAATGTCAGATTTTTTTTGGTTTGGCCAAATGTTTTTCTTTTGTGAAACCGACCCAATCACCTGTTTGAATCCCTGAGAAACGGCAGACTATCCTCAGTTGTCATATAATATAGCCATGGTGATGAGTACCACTGTCCTTGGCTGATAGTTCCGTTTCTCCCTAAACCAATTCTCCTTGGTTCACGTACCTTGTGTATTTTTCTGGCCCTAGATACCCTTGCTACCATTAGCCACTTGTAGCCAGTTCTCAACCATCCTGCCTTCATGGTTACTTTCCACTGTATCAAAAACCACTGTTCTATCCATCATTTTTGCCACCGGGCCCATGATCAGCCGATATCAACCATCATTCAGCAAAATTTACCCATCATTGCTTATGCCCATGGGTTCATCTACCCATCATGAAGCATTCACCAAAGCATGTTGAACCAGGCAGCCATTACCACCTGCTTCCCAGGCGGCTGCCCTGGCCAAGCCGGCCTGACGCAGCGGTGGCTCGCGGTAACCCTGCTGCGCTGGCAGAAAAATCGTGAGATCACAGCGCCAGGGTCAGCACTGTTGGTCAGGTTGGTTGCTATGAAAGATACCTGATATATTTCGTCATAGTTTTAGGGAGACCTACAAGTAAGCAGTGATCTATAATACAAAAGGATTGGCAATTTGGGAACCTTGTCCTGACTGGTTGCGTTTCTTTACAAGAGATTGGGCAAATAAAACCGAGCCATGTGTGCCGGCTTGTTTTAGACATGCAGCATCTTGGATGGACCATGGTGACCAACATGGTTCCCTGCTGTGCTTCTCCTCTGCTTGTACTGCGCCACATATCAACAAAATGACATGGTCAAACATCCCAGACAAGACGATTCTCGTCATTTTTGGGGCATGCAGGCGGGTTGCTTTTGACCCATGGCCTCATGAGCACTCTGTAGTATGAGCATGTGGCATTGGCTAGACAGCGGTCACCATTAAGCTTGGTGTTTCTGGAGATGGAGTGGATCAATGATCTCACGTTGCCTGAAGAGATTTCTGGAGTCGTGGCTTCAAAGCAACGGATGGCGACGGTCCACCTGAACACTGTATTTAGTCGTGTGCTCTTCTTCCTGCGGAAATACCATGATTGAGCTGTTGACATGTCGAAATTGGTCTTAATCCGATAGTTTTTGGGACACTACATGGAGGTACCCTTCAACGGACGGTTGGTTTCACCGTTTCACCATTAATCGGAGCTTGTTGGGGACGGTTAGTTCTTCAGCTGGAGCAGTGGATGCAACTCTTCCACGGCTTGCAGCAAAGGGTAAAAACACCTCCATTGAAATGGGCTGGGTCGTTGTGTCCATCAAAGGTGACTTTTTTTATGATTATGATAACCATTTGGCATGATTAATTAGGGCAGACTGCCCAAGGTATCGATTGGGAATGGATTTCGTTCACTGATGTTGGGCCGACAGAATGTAGTAGAGACTACACAATCATCGAGACGATAAAGTACTGCTGACATCACGATTGGTGCTGTGGTTCATCGGTTTTGGCTTACCAGCTTTGCAGCTTAGTTTGGCACCTGTGAAGAGTTTCCCGGCATTGCTACGAGTGGCTGGGGATGATCACAAGCTATGGCCGAAACGACCAACCCGGAGGCCGCATCTCAATGTCGAAAGGTGGATCATCCTACAGGGGCTGTCCATGGCCATGGGAAGTGCTAGTCATGGCAGGCTGACTCCAAGCTCTAGGTGGAAAATTCGCCACCAATGCCACCATCACCATGGATAGGCCTGGCATATGCTCATTGCCTTTTGGAACACTTCGGCACCAAGCGGAAGCAGGACAGCCAAGTGGCGCCATGCCATCAAATGCCGCATCGGCGCCCGTTGCGCCGGCCGCACGGCGGCCCATGCCTCTAGAGGCCTGGGGCTGCTCGGAAGCATCCTGAACCATCATTGGCTGGTTCTTAAGCAGTTTTTCACTTCAATTAGCCAGCTATTAGTTGGCCAATCATGGTTATTGGCTGCATTTAAATTTAAATGGTATTATAAGTTACAACCAACTTGTGATCAACAATGGCTGATGCATTGCACTTGGACTTCTACTTGTATCATTTTCTATCATCTTCTACAGCTTAATTTCCTAACTCGCAGCACTTAGGAGGACCTCCATCACCGGGTGGTTCCCCCGTACCTTTGCTTGACCGATAGCCATGATACCAACATGGGGCTCCAGCGTCGCAGCCCAACGGTCATTTTTGCCCATGAATCGCCATGTTTTGAATGATAGAACAATTATTTAAAAAATCATCGTATCATTGAACATGTTGTCGCTTTTGCCTATGAATCGCCTATGCAAAGTGAATAATTACTAAGCGTTGATGATGGGTCATTTAGCCAAGACATTAGCGCAACGCCGAATATTGACAGGTATGATCACCATGAGAGATAGGAACACTACACATCAACTATGTTTGCGGATGATTATGCTGAAGATTGGGAAGGCACCTGACATGCTGTGCTATTCACAACGACAGCATGGAATTATACATTGATCACTCATTGCAGATCAATATAAAGTATCAAATGATCGTCCAAGAACATCGTTGATGATTCATCATCAGGGTGATGAACGGTAATCAACTATATATATATATATAGCTTACCGTAGGTATATGGCACCACCCTATTCTGAAGAACCAATATGTTTGTGTTTGACGCTGACTAATGTCCACTTTTCATATAATGCTTTTGTAGGCCGCCCGAAATTCCTCATCAAAAGTACCTACCTACCAACGGTGGGTCATGGACAGCGGTTACATGAGACGATCACCCTATGATATTGCATAAGAATCCTTCACCAACTCGACAATCAGTATATTGTTGCACATGACCAAGTAAAACAAACAGAAAACCAAGCGGGCAAACAAGCAACTTTCTGGAACCACTCAACCATTTACTGGGTGCCACAGGCTTCATGCTGATTGCGATAGATGTTTGACGTCGTACCAGCAATGACCCACAAACAGCATGGTCACAACCATTCCAGAAAAGTTCGCACAGAATGACACAGACATACACAGACCTATACGTATTGCATGTGTATATATATATATATATATATCTTGCATAGCTAGGACGAGAAGCTTGTTTTAGTAGTTAGTATAGCATATCTACAGCCTATAGCCATCTAAAGTGGGTGCCACTCTGTATGCTCGTATCCCCCGTGCATTATTGTTCCTCGCACCCATAAAATCCAGCCAAATCGTGCGGGATATCTATGGTGTGATGTCCTTTTGTTGTTGACATGTGTTGACTACCCATGGTTGGATGAGATGGGTTTTAAAACACCCATAGATATCACCTGCTATGTCCATGGGTTAACAACCATAGAAACCACCCACCCATCAACCACCCGTCACCATGAATCCGCTACAGGTGGCCATGGCCATTCTGAAGCTCCCGCAGGCGCGAAACCGGGGCATGAGTGTGGTATTGTGGAGGAAAATCTACAGGATGTCATGAGAGAATACCATGATAGTAAGGTGATTTCCACAAAACTCTCTTTTTGAGAATCATATTAATTTATGTGACTTCTGCTCAAGACATGGTGGTTTATCACAAATATCAGGACAATAATGAGAATTTGCAAACCTCGAAGGATAAAGGAGCAATGTGTGTTTGACAAAGAGAACTCCCCTATGGTACCCTTGAACTCAACACCTTGGTACCATGTTTGACTTCACATCATCATCATCATCATCATCATCATCATCATCATCATCATCATCATCAACTCCGGTTCACTACCCTCTCTTCAGAATGCACGGTTGCTTGGTGATAGAGATGTGCGAGTAAACCAACAGATATCGATCCGATCAAGGACAATCTCCAATCTTTTTCAAGATAGACTTGAAGATGCGACAGGTGTAGAAACGAGACGAAAGCAAAGCTCACCATTTCTGGGTCCTAGGACAGGACATTCGGAGAATCTCCGCAGGTGAAACAAGGAATTCTTTGCATTTACCGCACAAAAGAGCTTTGATACCTGGCCTGTTCTGATCTTGCATATGCTGTTCATAGGGGTATGTCACGTAAACAAACACTGTACTCAAGAAACAACGGGATTGTCGGAGGTATTTGTTTTTATGGAAGTACACCCACCGCGATTGTTGATGGACGCGTGGTTGTATTTGCCATGATTGCAGCGCCATGGCTGCCACAATTTCTACTGTAAGCACTAGTCACTATTCAAGGTCGGATCACCATCAATTATCATTCCACCATCCTACCACATCCTACCATGTAGTTGTACCATTGCTATACATTGCTATACCCCATTTACACATTCACTATATGGCTGTGGGTCAAAACCCCGTACCCCTGGTTCCCCTATCATTAACCATTGTTTTCCCTATGGTTGTTGCTGATTATCCCCCACTAGTTGGTTGGTTAATATTGACTCATAGCCATATTGATTATTTTCAAGAGAAATGCTCAAAATTGAGACTTCGTTGGAGGCAATGCTCCATTTGCCACAATAGAACGCAGGGTTTCACTCTTCTTGAAACTGAATAGCCAATCCAACCTGATATGAGGTATTTCAGCTATGTGATGCTCTTATACCAGCAATCACTATAGATGTATATAATGTATATATTTTAGCTATGTTATACCCTATTCCACCTTGATATCTGCTTGTTTTCAGCACGGTTGGTTGATCACCGTTGACCTCAGGTGGTTGAGCCGGCGGCAGAGCCTTCACGTGACCTTTCCGCGATGAGGGGGTTCTCATTGGTGAATGGTTGGTGGCAAGGGATAGGAAGCCAGTTGTGGTCAGTGAGTGGTTATAGTTGGTGAGTGGTTATAGTTAATGGATGTTAGTGGTAACCTAGTGGTTTATGTCTTTAGTCGTTAAAGGGTTAAAGTTGCATGATGCTTAGTCACCGTTCGCCATGAGTTAGTTGTATGATGATTGTCATGGTGATGATTAATGATGTTTAATCAATCATGCTTTTTTAAACAATAAACAAATGGCCACAGAGTTGGTTGTTGTACAAGTAGTTTTGGAGATTGTCATCAACAGCACCACGCATGATGTGGGACATGCATGCATTACAGGTTAGATTGGGACACATAATGATACATAAATGGGACAGTCAATGCCACAGCTCCCGAAGCCGGTTGCGAACGTTTGAGCAAAGGTGCTTGATCTGTTGCTTCCAGTACCGACAGCAGTTTCGGGGGGGGGGTACGACCGTGCGGTTGGGGAGGTCCTCGATGGCGGTTTTCCAATGGTGCGTGCACTGGTAGCTAGCAACCCAGAGGTGTTGTCCAGGAAGCATGGCAATGAATGAAATATTTCATACGCATAGGTATTCATAGGATTCGGATTGATTTGGTTGCACAAAAATACAAGAAAACACCCATTTGCCATCATTGATGGCAGTTTGCCAGTATGTTTTCTGTCAGCCAAGCAACTAAATTATTACTAACCCTCCCATGTTTTTCATTTTTTCTTAATTAAAGACTTTACGAGCCTCAATAATCAACACTAGTTACTAGTTATCTAGCCATTTTACGCCATCAAACATCCCAACAATAAGCACTTGGCCACTGACGACCACGACCTGCTTCAGTCGATGCTTCGGCACCGGAACACTCCGAGGCGCCGGGATGGGCCCGGGGACGTGCGCCCACCCTGCTTGGGTAGATCCAGAAACTATGGGCGCAGCAACCATCCCCAAGCATCCCCAAGCATCCCCAACCATCCCATTTTTGTACACGAAAACCGGCCTTCGTGGCACTGGACTCACTTCGGCTCTCAGTGAGGGATTGCTTGGGAGCCATTGCCACGCTGTAGAACAAATATCTATTTGCCATCACCAGCATTATTCATTTGGTAATGAAATGATTAGAAAATCTGGTGATTATCAACTATATAACTATTTACCCTCTACCATCACCATTGAGGTACCATTACGCGCAAACCCCCCCGTTCGCCCACAGGGCGAACGGGGGGGGTTTGCGCGTAATGGTTTATGGTTTATAGTTTTAGGGTTTTAGGGCTTCTGGTTTTAGGGTTTTAGGGTTTTAGGGTTTATGGTTTCAAGGTTTTATCGTTTTTCTCAAGGTTTTTAGGTTTTTGGCTTTACGGTTTAGCTTTTTAGGGTTAATGGTTTAGGGTTTTAGGGTTTATGGTTTTAGGGTCTTAGGGTTTTAGGGTTGTATGTCTCCAGAATGCAAGCAAAACACAGGTCAAGGACCTGCGCGCGCCGTCAAGATACGCTCCATGTCACACATGTGCATTTTGTCCCGTAAAAACCAATGTTTTTTGACGTTCCAAGACGCTGACGACGGAGGTGCGGGCAAACGGGGGTATTTGCCCGGACCATTACTAATCTACCAACTATCAATTTAGATGGACACAACACTATATTTATTAGGAACAGCCATACACCCACAAGTGACTGACTGGGATGGAAGCACCACCTTTCGCGCTCGTGCATCACTGATAAACATGACCCTCTTGCCAGAATCAGTGGTTTAAATTCAACATGAATTGAAATCACCAATGAAATCACTGAATAGGAAGAGCTAACCCATATCCATATTTGTTGCAGGAAATATGGGAAGGGGTGTTCTCTACCCCCAAGGCAGTTGCTGAACTTAGATTCGGTTTGGAGGCAACCCTATGGATAGATGGTTGATCAACACTCAGTATGCGGCTGGGGATGGAATAGCTGGGGCAAATGACTGCCCTTTGACATGCCCAATGCTGTCGCAAGTCTTCATGGTCCAACTGCAGTCTTCATAGTCAAAAATCATCAAAAATCTTTGGCTACGCCGTTCTCAACGGAAGTATCATGACCTGCCCGGGATTCCCCACAGAAGCTGCACTGCTGAGTTGTCATTTGAACCATTCTTGCTCGCCACCAGGTTGGTCATCATGCCAGGTTGGTAATCGAAAGCTCCCCCCTAGGCTGTAGCTGGCGATGTTGGCGACATTCCACCTGTGACAACAACGGGGTTTGGGAGCAACGCATTTTATGGTGTCAGCTTGCAGCGCCAAACCCAACAGAAACGGCTTAGTGTTCTTGCGGAGGGTTCAGCAACTGGAAATGTTTGGTCATTGGATGGTTGTTCCAACTCCCTCGATGGGGATCCTGCTCCTCATTCCTTTTTGCCTCTTTGCTGGTTATATCAGCATACTTAAGGATCTATTTGGTTGCCGCATCAGGAAGGTGTTAATCCCTTCGCTAATCTCAAATCCTTTGCTGCCCCCCCAAGAAATCTCCAACTATAGATTACTATTTTTTTTACAACTCTCTTTTACATCAAATTGATCAAGTTCCTAAGTTTGCATCCTAAGTGTCCCTAAGTTTCCCTAAGTTTTTCCCAAGTTTCCCTCAGTTTCCCTCATCCAGGGACCCCCCCGCACAACATCGAACAAGCACGGCGCTCCAGGCAGCAGGTGGTGCCCTCTCCATGAGTGCCGGTGCCATCCCGGACAGAACCTGATGTGTGAAGCTGAAAGCCATTTGTAAAGGATCTTAAAGATGGTTATATATGAATGAAGTTTTTTTAAAGCTGACAGCTCATGAACACTGAAATCATAAAAACGGTTTGGATGGTTGTTACTGAAAACAACTGAAAACATAAAACATTTTGTTGTTTGATGTTTTTATTTCAATCTCCTAGAATAGATAGTCAGTGATGGTGTAAATATGTATGACATTTATATGTAAACATTCACATGCGAGGGTGTTAGTGACAGGAAAAAGCGCAACTTCATGCATTAACATCCACTAGGATGCCACAGAGAACAAAGATAATCCATCCAACTGCCACCATTGACATGATTTTCCCTGCGCATCACCAGTTGTTGGTGAACATCGCACCAGAGACAAGTTTGGGAGTTCTACATGCTGGATGTTCTGTTCGTACCGCCGCTAGGTTTTCAGCAAGGATTTGACCCACAGCGAAATCAGCAGCTCCCTTTTTCAAGGTTTGTCATGTGGCTTTGCATTCAGGCCCTCGACACAAAGTAATCAGTCACATCAGTCACATTACACATCATGTAATTAAGTGACACTAAGCATGTATCTCTTGTGAGGTGTCATTCTCCAACCTTTCGGAATCAACGTTTCTGTTGGCAAGGGAAAAGAAGGAGCCATGGCGGTGTCCAAATTCTGGCTGACCCTCGAGTGCCACCCAAATTCGGTGGCTGTTGACGACAGCGCCACGAAATTCACAGAGGGGCGGGGGTATTTTTGACTGTCCCTTCAGCTATCATGGATCAATCGTTTCTTAGTTGCGGGAGTTTCTGTGGCAGACCATTGATATGTACCATCCATGTACCAGTTTTGTTGGGGATATGAGTCATATATATATATATATACATATGTATATATATATATATGCTTTTACTGTTGGTTGGTTAAGTTATATCATTTATATCCTCATGTCGTTCATTGAAGTGATCCCAGGCGCAATTTCACGATTCTACAGCCTTCCTGTTTGTTCAGTGATGCCAGGAGTGTTTTGGAAGTTGGACATTGGAAGCCACATTGTATGGAGACTACTAGATATATCCAGAACCGTGGTGTACCAAACTGATCATGTTTGGGGGTTTCGGGATGTTTGGAGGCTTCATTTGTCAACATATGTTTGTACTGCAGATGTTAGTACAATTTGTATATTCCTTTTACACTATGGTAATCTTACATAGCGATGGAAGATCACCATTCCGAATGGGGAAGTCATCTAAAGATGGTGGGTCATCCAATGCTACCTGCCACAGGGTATTGCTTGCTGATGATGCTGTGGTCTACCGAGACCACTATTACCACTGTTAGCCATTGACAGGGCATAATTGATCCATTCTTCCCCGTGATAAACCTTCACCGACCAGTTGAGGAACCATGATTTCCCATAGATTCCCATATATAGATGCTTGTTTTTCAGCATGCACTATTTCCCACATGTCTTCTAGATATTTCCCATGCCTACCAGCTTGTTCACCCTTCGAATCCACGATTTCAACCCCAGGACGTGGATGAGCTGCTGAGCGATGGCGGCAGCGCCCAAGCTCTGAACTCAAAACCAGCTCTGACGACTTGGGGAGCTGAGAGGTACTACTTGGTACACCTGGCTTTGGATGAGCACAGCGAAAGGCATATAGTATTTTATAATTCTTAGGTGTTGGTACACCTGGTTTTGGATGAGCAAAGCGAGAGGTACATTATATTTTATAATTCTTAGGTCTTAGGTGTTATGAATGTTGGGCGATCCTTGCTTAGGATCCTAGCTAAGATTCCCTTGGTGTTGTCAAGCCTTCTTGACATAGGCCTTTGCATGCCTGGGTGTGGCTGCAGATGGATCAACTGCAAAATGTTTCTGCGAAAAAGATACCACAGTAGATGTGTGTGTGAGATGAACGGAAAAAGATGTTTTTCTACCAAAAATGGATGAACGTGCCTGAGATCTACCTTTTGTTTCTCTAAGATTCCATGAATCGTAACTCGAAGGAGTCCGCGGCAGAACATGTCAATGGGCAGCTTGGAGGTGGCTTTTGACAATCATGGATTCAAGAGGTGATGGTAGTTTGCCTAGTTTGCTGCTAAAAGGGCCTGTATGCTTGGATGAAATGCACAATCCGTAGCTTATTCCAATACACCTGGTGGTTGCCCGCTGGCTCAGGACTCCTCACGAGACCGCAGGCACGCCCTGGGCGCACCCTGCAACGGCTTAGCACGACACCGCATGGGTTGCCCAATCTGCAACTGGCAAGGACAGACCTTGTACCATTTTGTACCCATTGGCTGCGGCTAAAAGTGCTTCCTACCAAGCTTGGGAATATCGGAGGATGATTTTGCCGGTCACTTGACTCAACATTTCGATGAAGCCTTTCATCCTCTTATTGGGAAGGGCTTATCAGATCAGCCCCAAAGAATATTCAGCGAATCAGCGCGTAGATTTGCAGTACCCATGTCATGTTGGAAAAAATCGGCACGATGTTGGTTGCTTTTGCGGGTTAGTATTGAGGTTTAGAAACCTGGTGACATGTTCGGGATTGTCATCATGGCAGTTTTCTTGATTTTCAACCCATTCACCAACCACTACAATCAACCAATCCACAAGGAAAAGTCATTCAAGGCGTTGGCTCTGCTTGCTATCCATTCATGTTCAATCATTTGATTGTCAACCATCCTTACCAACCATCATTTTCAATCATCATTATCGGCCATCATTACAGTCAACCTGCGACCCATTGCTGGATCACTGGTCCAATGGTGGGTTGAGGTGGTCATACCTCGTGCACGCCGGTGCCAGGCCCATCATGCTGCTCCTTGCGATGGTGGCATTGAGGCGGGTAAACAGAAGTCTTTCACCGCTGTATATACAGCATATGAGATGTATATATATATATATGCATATACGGGCTGGTGGTTTTAAACATTTTGATTATTTTCCCTAGTAATTATTAACAATTGGTTGGTTGACTAATATTTTCATAGGGTTGAAACCAAAAACCAGTATATGTATATATATATACATGTATTTATATGTATTTATATATATTTATATGTATTTATATATATTTATATTTGTAAATATATTTTTACCACTGCTTATGGGTACAAATATCTGATATATCTCTACATATGTCTATATATCTGGATATATGCTGTGTGCCCTATTAGCTTGGCTCCACTTTTTGCCATTAAGTTCTTCTGCAGTTGACTTGGCTACATCACAGGCACAGTTTTCATGTAGTGAAGCTCTCCTAGCCGCGCTGACGATACCCACAAGATCAGCATACTTCAAGGAAAACTGTTGCTGGATGGCTATCGGATGGATACAATGTCCATAGGGTGATACAGTTTTAATACAAGGCTAATAGGATCATATACTGCGTGTTTGGCTATCAACCTTTTATTTTGTGTCATCGTACACAAGAATCGGTCAAAATGGTCATTATAGTCCCTTGCGTACAGCTATGCTATTTTTGATTCTGTCGGCCAAATCATAACCAACACTTCACAAGTAACTTCAGTAGCAGTTTCTGATACTTGGAATGGTTTCTGCAATACTTTTCCAATCATTATCCAATCATTGTGTCATTGGGCTATCAATCATTTCCAATCATTTCCAATCATTATCCAATCATTATCCAATCATTTTCGCAACTGAATCAGCAGATCTCAGCAGTCCATTCTGTTCGCTACGACGTCGTTCGGGGGGTTCGTTCCCCTCGGGGTGGCACCGTGGGCCCAGCGCTGCTCAGTGGGCCCAGCGCTGCGATGACAAGTCGGCATCGGCACGAGCGCCGTGCGGCACTGGGGGTGAGCTCATTGTGGGGCGTCTCAGCTGCCGTTGGCCAAGGAGAAGGGGTCGCTGGTTGATTCACAGGGTTAATAATGATTGTGATTGATGGTGATTGGATTTATTGTGAGGGTTAATAGTGATTAATTGTGGTTGATGGTGACTAATAGTGATTTTGAAAGGCCACCACACTTTCAAAGGCACACCCCCTTGCAAAGCAGAGCTTCAAAGGGTTGCCAGCCAATATCGAATATCAACAATGACAACACCAAGTCATAACTAAATCTACTATGATTGTTTGGGGATCCATTGTTTGGTGGTGATCTCTATTGATCAGTGCAATTGGTGATCCATTGTTGAGTGATTTGGTCATTGCTGGGGCCCGTGATCCTGCTCGTGGGTCGTGGTCACGCGGCGGCCTGGCTCACAGTTGCGTTGCTTCGATCATGTCACGATCCACGGCGGTCCCATGGCCCCCACAACTGCAACGCAGCAAGTTGCTATGGCCCGGTCGGTCATGAACTTGTATCAGGGCTGCCAAAGAGATCCGAAATTTCAAGATGCCAACTTATTTGTCATGGCGTTCTCTCGCCAGGTCGAGGTTTCGTATACATAATATATATATATATAAATACATATATATATATATATATGAATGCTCAACTGGTCCTTTTTCATAACCAACCAACCAGGACCCAACACTCATCCCCATTGCTAGACTAACCTGCAACGTCGCACCGTCGGATTTCCGGAACCATGGACATCCACTTCGAAGTGACCTGGAATACAGAGCCTGGGGAAGCTTCGCTGCATCTGTCCTGTTGATGAACTGCCTGGTGGTTTGGTAGTTGTAGCCATGGTTAACAGTGGTTAATAGGAGGGGATGATAAGCAACAATAATGGTTGAACAACTACTGGTTGGTGCTTTGCTTGACATTGTGATTATTTTCCCTAGTAATTATTAATAATTGGTTGGTTGACTAACATTTTTCACAGGGGTTGAAACCACCAACCGGATGAATGACTGCTTGGTGGTTTTGATTGACTTTTCTATTTTTCCAAATATTTTGGATGTTTGATTGACTATTTTTCGCGGGGCTTGAAACCGCCAACCAGGATTATTTATGCAGAAACGGCTACTGCTAATGAAGGGCTATTTGACTCATGAACCATTATGAAGCATTAATTCTTCATAAACTGACCTTTTATTAGTCATTAGTGCCCACAATTGCAGTAACCATGAACCATTATTGAGGGTGGCCATTCTCAACGACCTCAACGACCTCAGGAATCCGTGGCTGTGTGCGGGAGCGGCAAAAACCTTGGCGAGTGGCAGGTGGAACACGCAGTGGAGCTGGATGCAGGACCGGTCCCAACCACAGTGGTCCCAACGACCTCAAGGATGTTTGGTTGTCAATGGTTATACTTCAATGATCTTTCATGTTGCTTCCCTACAGGCAAAAAGAATCCTGCAAATCGGTGCACATACATAGAAAAGCCTGTAGTTACTGGAATTGAAAGTTCCTATTTGTCAGCAACCTCTACATTTCACCAACAGCAACCATCATTTCTTGGCTATAATTCAATTGCCATTGTTTGATCCATATCAATTCTCCCATACCAACCATGGAAGGCATCACAGCTGGGCTGCAACATGGTTTCTGTCAAGTACCCCCGAGATTCATGCGTTGGACAGACTGTGATTTGGGAAAATAAAACCAGTTGGACAGAAAATCAATGCTAGTTGGGAAAAAATGCAAAATCCATTATAGTATAACCCTATTATAACCATTAGTATCCACGAAGTAGTTGGTATTATAACCATTAGTATCCTCTATTATAACCATTAGTATCATCCCCTATTATAACCGTTAGTAAGCATTATTACCCTATTATGATCTATAGTATTATCAAAACTCGTTGGGAAAAGGAAAGTAAATCCTGATGGATTGAGGTCCGTCGCGGACTTGGACAGCCGCAGCTTCTCGCGGTGAAGTTCCAGTGGTTGCTTTTTCGGTCCCTGGGGAAGTTCCAGTCGCACATTTGCTCCAAAAGATTTCTAGGTTTTCCAGGACTCCGTTCACCGGTCAAATGGTGTCATGAGAACCAAGTGGGACAATGCATGAGTGTTGGTGCATTCCACCGATTGGTTGTTTCCCTATCAAATCCTATGAAATGATCACTGTTGAGATACATGGGGACGGTTGGGGTCCTCTTATTTATGGACATCCATGATGTGTCACTCCTCAGCATCTTCAGCAGGTTTAACCATGATTTCCTGAGAACATAGACACGACGACTCGCATTCGTTCCAGGACATGGATGCGCCATGAAGTATCCGACAATATATAAAGGGATCTGAAATGAACTTTTTTGAAAAGAGATAGAGGGAATGGGCTTCGGAAGTATTCCTATGAAACTTGTTCTGAATCATGGCCAGCCACAGGAGACTACCCGACTTGGAAAGGTCAGATCACTAGCAGCGAAAGCATCGAGTCCCTCAACAGGATTGGGCGGGCCAGTGGCATTTGCCAGCAACGGACAGAAAGTTTGCCCTGTTGTTGCAGTGTTTGTCCAGCACTTTCGACCATGATTAAAACAGTTTATTTGAGCTACATGAAACGTTAGCACGAATATGTTGGTTTGTCGTTGCTGCTTTTTTATGTCATAACTGTCTTGACTTAACTGTAGATGTCACTATAAGCGAAGAAAACTTAAACAAGAACAAGATCTGCGTAGGCTTGGTGCATATGCCTTGCTCTCAAGACATTGGTTTCCCCATCATCAAAAGGATGGTTGAGGATACCCCATTTTTGGACATCCCCAACAAAACCCTATTATTGCTTGACCATAGTGGGTTCCCCCTGGGTAAGATGTTGGGATTCAACAAAATGATAGAAATTCCAGTCTTAAGTGGTACACGACCGGTACACGCCGACGTTGGACCACCAGTTTTTTTAAAGCAAATTATTGACACGGAAACCTTTTCATGGTTGAATGCCCAGCGAAGGCTTGCCGATTTGTACCCCATCTTCCCAGTCTTGACTGGTTAATTCGTTGAGTAACCAATGACACAAGTGTACCTATGGTTGGTGACCCATAGATGTTTCTATATAGTAATATATACATATATACATATATATATAATTATATACATATAAATCTATATTTACATATATATATATATATATAAATAAATATTTACATATATATATATATATTTTTTCATATATATATATATATGACAGCTCAAAAGATCACGGCGGCCGAGGTTCAAATACTTGATCGTCAAAAAGCTGCTCAGATGCAAGGTGTTGGCAGGCGACCCGAAGTGTTTGGTGATGATGAGCCAACATTATATGTTAAATGTTTCATGGTGAACGGTTAAAAAAGCGAGGCAACCACTATAGTTGTGGTTTGACAGTTCAACTTGTTATTTGTTAAAAGGTAGCTTCATTCATGGCTGATGGTTACAAGTTACAATAGTTATCCAGCAGGTATTGGAACTGGCTAAAAGGGTTGGAGACCTGGGGGTGCCATTCAGCTTACTGCAACGCGCTCCTCGATTCCATTTCATGGCAGAGGTGTCAACCATGAAAAAGCAGTCGTTACGGTGCCCTGGCACCGGTCATACTGCGTGGCAAGAAACACACGGTCTCAAAATCTCCTCTGTTTTTGTGGCCGAGGTTCAAATACTTGATGGTCAAAAAGCTGCTCAGATGCAAGGTGTTGGCAGGCGACCCGAAGTGTTTGGTGATGATGAGCCAACATTATATGTTAAATGTTTCATGGTGAACGGTTAAAAAAGCGAGGCAACCACTATAGTTGTGGTTTGACAGTTCAACTTGTTATTTGTTAAAAGGTAGCTTCATTCATGGCTGATGGTTACAAGTTACAATAGTTATCCAGCAGGTATTGGAACTGGCTAAAAGGGTTGGAGACCTGGGGGTGCCATTCAGCTTACTGCAACGCGCTCCTCGATTCCATTTCATGGCAGAGGTGTCAACCATGAAAAAGCAGTCGTTACGGTGCCCTGGCACCGGTCATACTGCGTGGCAAGAAACACACGGTCTCAAAATCTCCTCTGTTTTTGTTCATTTCTGTGCTGGCCTCATTGGTGACGTCATTTTGTTTGTTTCTAGGCATTTTCATGCGGAATATGAGTATCCGACCAAAATTATCAGATGAATAGATTGTCCGTAACTCATATGAATTATTTGCTGGACCCACCATATCATATCTGGTTGGTGGTTTCACACATTTCTATTTTGACTAGTAATTGCTAACAAACGGATGGTTGACTACTACTTTTCATAGGGTTTGAAACCACCAGCCAGTTGAGGTTGGTGGTGAATGGTTGACATTAATAGGGGATATACCAACTATATGGTTGTTAATGGCTGCTAGTAGTTTGTAGTGGTCAAGAGTGGTTCGTGAATGGCAAATAGATGGTAAGTAGATGATTAGTAAGCCATAACTAGTGGTTAATTAGCTGGTCAATGGTTCAACCACCAACCAGATAGCCCCCAACCACTTATAAGTTGGGTTATAACCCTTATAACTGGTTGATAACCCTGTTATAACTGGTTATGATAACCCTTATAACTGCTTATCAACCCTTATGATAACCCTTATAACTGGTTGATAACCCTAGTTACACAAGTTATAAACTGGTTGGGGGCCCACTTGGTACGTTCTCGTCACTGGACCTGCTGCTGTTGGGTCCGCACCAAGGCACGGTCAGCACGAGTGGAGCTTGGTGTGCTGGGAAGGCGACTTTGCCAACCGCAGCTGCAGCGTGCCCAGCGGATCCAAAGGTGGCGCAGCTTCCGTGTGTTGTTGGTGGGTGGTTGCTGGTGGCATTGGTAATCATTCATTTTTGAGATGAGGATGATGAGGATGATGATGAGGATGATGAGGATGATGATGATGAGGATGATTTGATGGTTGTGATGATGATGAGGATGATGATGGTGATGATGATGATGATGATGATGGTGATGGTGATGATGATGAGGATGAGGATGGTCAGGATGACCTTGCCATCTTGCCAATTTTGCCATTGATTCTGCTGCTTCTGTTGTGGTGCCTGGTGGAGTGGCCCGCACCTGCGTGCTTTGGCATTCTGATTTGCCTCGCGACAAGAGGGCTAATGCAAAGGCCAAGGGCGTTGACAAAGCGCTTGTGGTGACTGCTCCCCACTACCACCTTGATGAGCCATGAAACCTACACG
>VSDK01029480.1:238321-283006 GCA_009767595.1 Symbiodinium kawagutii | reverse complement strand
GGCTATCAACCTCAAGTACTCCCCAAGCTACTAAGCCATCCAAAATACCATGACCCGTAACATCCAACAGCACTGTCCTAAGAAATTTAGTTGCAAGGGGGCTACTGTTGTGGACAGTGCCAGCTTGTGTTATACCTGAAGCTTGCGACCACGGCTTCCGGAAATGAGCGACCGGTTTGTCTGAGCAACTGGACTTGGGTTCCTCGTCGACATGTGTGGCAGCCTCGTTGGATAGCTTGCTGCTCAGTGTGTTGCTGCTTGTCCTTTGACAAACGCTCAGAGTTTGAGTCCCCGCTTCGAATCAGTGAGATCCCTCGGTCGCTGTTGATGATGTTGATTATATATGATTATATGGGTGTTTCTCAAAATAGGGGTATCCATTATCAACTTTTTATAGTAGTAAACCAGCCATTATTGGGGCTCCTTTGTTTGAGAAACCACCATATATGATCGCTGATGACGTTTGATGCTGGATCATCATCAGACATGAACGGTAGCTCCTACTATTTCCTACCTTTCGCATGGGAATTTTCATCGGTGTCGGTCGTGCGGGTTGACAAAATGGCGGGAAGATCATGGGAGTTCAACATCGACAGTCGTGGTGTGCCAGCGTGGCTGGCACCTGGAAGATTCAAACCCAATGGGACATGGGTTTCACCTCTGAGTGTTGGCCTTTTTGGCGCTTTGGAAGATGGCTAGGTCTAGGTTGGAATTGGATGACGACTGAGATGTTTCGTCAACCTGGGCATGTCCGAGATTCTAGATGATTATGCCCAGTTTTGGGCAAGAAGCTATGACAATGGTATAAGTAAACATTGTCGATGAATTGGGACCTGACAACATTAATTTCATGACAACAATTCCTGTACCAACTTCTTGCAGGTCGACAAGTCTTGCGCCATCGTTTCGGTGATGGTTCGTACGTTGCTTGGCGATGGATCTTCTGGATGTTGCAGCGATCGTTTCGAGTTGACTTTTTGGTTCATTGGCAGTACCATGAGCCCCCAAAACCATCATTTTACAGGTCAAGTTATAGTCATATCCCACATTTTGGAAGGTAAAACCTACCTTTTTGAGGGTTTCGGTTGCTGATGGTACCAAATGTTTTTCCTTGCAAGAGCAAATTGTACCAGTGAGGCTTTACGTACCCAGATTCATAATTGAAATGTGAAACTTACGTTTCTTGTTTTGATCATATCTACACAAATCTACTGTTCCAGGAGTTTTGAGATTTTGCAAAGACGCGCAGGCTCCAACATGTTCATGCTTTTTCGAGCATGATGGGGGTCACGTTTAAACAAGTACTTGATCACTTCAGCAAGTAGGTTAGAGCATGTGAGAACCCTGTGCATTCCTCACTCAGGGCAAGCAGGATTGTTCCGCTTCCAACCGAAATCATTCCATTAAGTAAGCCATCATTTGCTGTGGCCTTTCATCCGTGTGGAACCGCCTGTCACCCACTGAAGGGAAATGTATCATGGGATACCCACGCAACTGATGATATAGAAACCCACTCCAGTGGTCAGTGAGCGTGTTGTTTGATGGTGGCTTTCTGCTGTCGCCAGAACGTGATGTACTACATGCGTACATGCATGCATAGTGACATGTGTGTACATACGCACTTATTTGCATACATACAAATGTACAGACTACATCAGACTACATATATTCATACACAAAGGTATATATATATATTATACATCCAGAGATAATTGCAATCATACACACGCATGAATGCCAACATCGTTGTATCTATGCATCCATGCATACATACGTGCATGGGCACATGCACGCAGACGTTGGTATGTACATACAATGACGCACGCAACTATTTGATGCATACACTCTAATTTGAAGAGATGTGGCTACAACTCAAATTTCCATTGATTAAGAGCCAAAAGTCACAGGCATTGAACAATCTTGTCGCCGTGATTGCAAGGACCATGGGCTACGGATTGATGAGCAGCCAGGGTGTTGTGATGATATGCAGCCATGTCAAGGTGTTGTGATGATCCATATATAGCCATCATTATCCATAATTCACCGGTAGTCAACCATGGGTGGTTGAAACCACCATATCTGATCTGCCATGTGGATAATCCTGCTACAGGAAAGCAAAGAGATCCTGGAGGATGCCCCAGCTGAAGCTCCTGAAGCTCCAGAAGCGCCAGAAGCGCCCAGCAGTCCCACTGCCGTGCAACTTCCCGCTGGAGCAGTGGCGCGGCAGGAGCCCCGCGTCGTGACTCACCGCCACCCGAGGGTACCTTGGAGCCTGGAAAACCTCTGGGTTGAACCAGCTGGACCTGAAATTTGCAGTGCGGTTTGAATATGACAAGTTAGATTCAGATGGACGCTCACATTTTCCAGTGTTTTTTCAGATTTTTGAAGTGATTTGTTTGTGGTGATTATCAATACTGCAGATGTGAAATGCGTTTTTAGAGCACATTGCATGTCGCATGTTGCATATCATGTTGCAAGAACTTGCATGACCTGAGTTGTTTCTTCCTGGATTCTTTCAAAGGCTTGCTTGAGGTCAAAAAACCCAGGTGATTCGAGAGAGAGAGAGAGAGCGAGAGAGCTCTGGCTCTTTCGTATCTATACCGCATAAATTCATGGTGAAACAGGTTTTCATTTGCTGGACAGTACAGCCATTTGAAAGAAATGGTTGATTTTTGCTGGCTTGTAATATCGTTTTTTTTAGCCATTGGCGGTGAAACTTATAGCTGTCAGACTGTCATGCAAAAGAAGTGCTGTTTAGATCTCAAGAACTGAGACCTTGGCCCAGATGGATGAAATCTAGCCTTCGGTAATCTAACATAGCACCAATCATTGATGCTTTCCCACAGTCTCTCCATAGAATGCGGTCATTTTCTGCCATGTTAGAGTACCAGACTGTGAACAATCTGGGACAAGCCACGGTCACGCCCAAGTATTCTTCGCTCAGAAAGCTCCAGGAGTCTGCAAGCATTCTGCTGCTTGGGAAGCAATCAGGTGGTTGCATTAACTACACCGACTACGGAGTGAGCTTATTGCACGTTCAGTATACGACTGGTTGGTGGTTTCACTTACTTTTCAACTAGAACCTGG
The DNA here is from genome assembly GCA_009767595.1 of Symbiodinium kawagutii. Taxonomy (NCBI): domain Eukaryota; class Dinophyceae; order Suessiales; family Symbiodiniaceae; genus Symbiodinium; species Symbiodinium kawagutii. Next base: position 279,919 of record VSDK01029480.1, on the reverse strand, counting down.
GGATGATAAGCAAATTGATCTAGTTGTTTGTAGGGACAGGTTATAACTGACAAGTATCAACCAGACAAGCTGTAGATCTGGAAGTTTACCGACCAAAGAGCCTCTCAAGGGTTACCCATGGCCCTGGATCCAGCTTCGAAGTAAGCAGATGTTTGAACCTCATTGGTATAAATGCATGTCTTACATGGCTATGGGTCAATACTAACCATCAATAATGGCTTATAATGACCAACCAAATCAAAGGGAAAACAATGGTTAATGATAGGGGAACCAGCGGTACAGGGTTTTGACCCGCTGCCAAATAAAACCACCAGACAGGTTGTTTGAAACACTGGTAGAACCAAACATGCCAGCACCAATGATAGATCAATATCCAGGATATTCGTGAATTGTTGGATGGACAATCGCACAGCATGGGCAGGGCCATACGGGTCTCTGTGTCCCTTGTCCGGAACCACAGAAGTGTACAGTGATCATCTGGCTCATCAATCATTTGCGCATATATGCTTCTTCATTTTGGTAGTAACTACAGTAAGTAGAATAACCCTAGTTGCCCTAGCTATAGTCAATACAGCCAAAAACTATTTGTAACTATTAGCGTAGTTGCCCTAGCTCTCATCAGGCGAACCTATTTGAAGCCAGCTCAGCTACCAGTTGAAATCATGGAGGACCAGTCACCGGCAGAACAATGCTGAACCTCACCTACTGTGGCAAGACTTATATAGGACCTAGTTCATACGTTCAATCCATCACCAAATCTCTCCCAACCCCCAAAGACCTGTTTGAAATTGAAATACCAGGTTTGATATTTGATGTTTATCTGACTTTGAAGTGTTTTAAATTGTTTGAAGTGTTTTAAGTGGCAATTGAAAAGAGACTTAAGAAATAGTCTTCACGTTTAGGGCTTTGCCCCTTCTGCCCCTTACTTCCCTTGCTATTAGAGATCAGGGGTTTGACGTCTTGTTGCTAAGCTGTCATTGAAAGAAGGATGTTCTCAGGGGAAGCTTTGATCCAACAAAGTTTGGCAATAGATCACCGTAGAAGGCTTGCCAGAAGTCAATAGAAATCTCATTTTTTCTAGTCAAGAATGATTTCAACTGTTCGGCTTCGCTATCAAAAGCCGCGTGATACCGGAAGACAGCTCGCCCTGTCAGCCCTTTTCCTTTGGAAATGCATTGTCTTTAGCTCATTTTCCGTGCTTCGATCCCTTTGACTAATAAAACGGTGGCTGTGTGGTGCTTTTCCTCTTGGGTCAATATCCAGGATGGTTGAATATCAACATCAGAGCAACAATTGGATCTGTGGGGTACCACCATGGCTCTCGAACAGCCTTTGTCCCAACTTATAGGACAAGTTCTGCAGCATTGTGTGTGTCCATGAGATCAATCCATGAGACATGGGCTGTGAGATGAGCTGTGTGATGGTGATCATATAGGACACAGTCCTATAAGTTGGGACACACACAGAGATTATAGGCTCATCTTATAGGCCATCTCATGGATTGATCTCATGGTGATCATATATACAGGATTGTCCATGAGATGCTGGTCCAGCGTGGTAAATGGTGATCAATCCTGGTTCTCACTCATCACGGCTCATGGTTGATGCTACTGGCAGGTTGTGATTGCAGCCACATTCTTTCCATCCTATGAGGCATGACCTCCTTCTAGGCGGGTAGTGCCCTGGCCTAGCCAACATCACTGGAAGGCCTTGACCCGGTCAAAGCTCATAGGTTGACTGTCATAGCTTAGATGTGCCATCGCTGGTTGGTGGTTTCACATATGTGTACCTGGGGATGATTGTTCAGTTGACATTGATTGACAAATTTTGGTTGGCATGGGTTCTGACCACCAACCTTCATTTGTGTAGGGTTTTGAAACACGGTTCCTTTCATAGCTACGTTGATTACAAATGGTCTCACTCTGGTTTGCCTTACAATCAGTAGCTCCTCAAGTGGACACCGGCCGTCAGTTTGATTCCCATGCTCATTGGCCGTTGCTCCGGATTGTGCGCTGCCGAGGAAAAATATCCCGGTGGATCCAGCCGTTCGACTGGCTCCCTTCCTTCGGTCCCAGTTTGGTTGTGTTACAAATGGTCTCACTCTGGTTTGCCTTACAATCAGTAGCTCCTCAAGTGGACACCGGCCGTCAGTTTGATTCCCATGCTCATTGGCCGTTGCTCCGGATTGTGCGCTGCCGAGGAAAAATATCCCGGTGGATCCAGCCGTTCGACTGGCTCGTTTCGTGCGATCCAAGTCTGGTCGTTTCGAGGAAAACTACGAACTTCGGGGCCAAGTTCTGGGCGAAGGAATGTCTGGAGGCGTCATCGTGGGCAAGAACAAAAAGACCGAGGTCACTCGATGGCTGCACCACTGGGTGGCTGGCAGCCCTTCCAACGCGACAGTTTTCCAATGACCAGTAGGCCCTATTAGTTCAACATGATTCGCAGTGCCAGGCAGAGGTTTCCAGGTTTTGCTACCAGATTGAAGCATTGCGCAGGTCCCTGAATTGTCAATGAATTGGGTCAATTTTCTTCCACAAAGGGACTGCGTTTAGTGGATCAGCAAGCTTCTGTATACTGAAAAGCATCCTTGTGGAAGCAAGACAGGTTGTGTTTATGTCAATATTCTGATGTAATTTTTCATATCTTCTAAAAAAGATGACCAACAATATCAAAACCTGGACCAGACTTCTCAGGATTGTTGGTTAGGTTGAATCTATTGTTGCCCGGGAATCCCAACCCACAACGCATCTCTCACCACTGGAACGACAGTACCAGGAATCTGGACACAATGTAAATCAAAAAGCAATTTATGGTCAATCGATGATAGTCCACTACTGCTAATATATACTTGTTTCTCGGAATAGGGGACCCCCCCCATTATCCTCATACAAACCGTTTATAGTTATAAACAAACCAACCATTTTCTGGGTCCCCAAACTGATTTCAGAAACCACCCATATGGATCTGAGATTGTCATCGGTGACACCTGCAGCAGCTCGTCATCACTGCTTCACACCTCCACCGTTGCCGGTCCTGGGCAGTGGAACCCTTGTCATTCCTCCCATCATTGGCTAACATCAAATCGCAAGAAAGCCTACAGCGTTACATTCTATACGCCGACACATGTTTATAGTTATGAGTATGCAAGTGTATTTATGTGTATTTAATTATATGTATGTATATATAAATATATATATACGTATTTACTAATCTGTCTTTTTCATTTCAACGTATATTGTATTTACTTATTTCTCTATGGATTTATTGTTTCACTTATTTTAATGCATTTGTATATTTAATTACTTATGTGTATATGTATATATGTATTTATGTATATATATGTATGTATTTATGTATATGTATATGTGTATATGTGTATGTGTATATGTATATACGTATTTATGTACACATGTATGTATGTACTTTGCACATATCCTTGCATGCATTTTTACATTTACACATTCAAGTTGTATGCATATCAAAGTTCATGCCTGTCTATGATGGGTACTCCTTCATTATCCAACAAAAATGATCATTTCGTCCAGGGGAAATTGGCAAAACAACGGGCAGATGGCAAAGGGGCAGACGCCGCTCAGGTGGAAGTGGCCGTCAAGACCCTGCAGCTGAAGAGCGACAAAGCGAAACAGCAGCAGATGATCTCAGAGATTCAGCACCAACTGGCCATGGACCATCCCAACATCTGCCGGTTGTTGGAGGCCGGGAGCCAGGGGTACCTCCATGGCCCTTAAAGGGCCTTTAAAGGAGCGAGGCCAGGAGCTACCAGGAGGGTTCTAAATGCTAGACTGGCATGTCGTGTCGCAACATTTTAGGGCTATCAGTGGATCCGTGAACGATGGACTTCCCAATGCTGGGAGATGTTTAGTTCTGCCACGACAATTTTTGAAACACTTTCATTGATCCACACCCCGCCCGAGGGCAGCTCTGTCAGTGGTTGCGCATGTGTTCTTAAGAACTGGGATGGTTGATTGAGATGACCATGGTGGACGAAGCCAAAGGGTCAAAAGTATAACAACTGCGGCAGGCTGACTCCACTGCTGTTTGTCGATTCTACTGTTTGTCAGGGTCCGAAAGCTATGAAAACTGTTGCTTCAGAATCCAACATGTTCCCTGTGCTCCAAATTGCCAGGGGCATAGTTCACCACAGATTTGACAAGTCCTACAAGAGGATACAAGAGGAACTGCTTGGGTATACCGCGCGCCAGCCTCCACTATGACACAAAATTTGGAAATTCCTTTCAATGTTGGCCTGGAAACAACCATATGTGACACGGGGCTGTCCAGCCATCTTCAAACGATACATATGCATGTATATATATATATATACACACATATAAGTCAATAGGTGTCATAGGTGTATATATATATATAGTTATATATTTATTTATGATTATGCATACACATACAGACATGCCCAGATACACCTATTGATTGCTCCCCAGATCGCCACCCTGCTATTGCTGCCCTCCCAGTGATTCACCCGGATGACATCCGGGTACAACTCATGGCGTCGAGTCCCCAGTGTCCCCTGGCTCAGGTGTATGAGGAGCCAACACGTTTGTTGCTGGTGATGGAAAAGCTCAACGGTCCGGATTTGTTCGATGCCTTCGCCAAGAAGTTGCCTGGTAGACAGGTCAACCTGCTGGTGGTTGGGTGTTTCTGCGCGCATCCTTGCGGGGGTGTGGATCAGATCACTGCTCGTAACAAGCTGATGGCAGTCACACCCAAGAGCGACCCCGCAAGCAGCACAAAAAAAATGCGACAACAACGGCATCCTCCAAAACAGGCAGGGTCCAATAATAAGAAACTGCTGAATAGCGTTTGATCATTGATTGGTTTGGCTCGTTAATCCCAGCATTAAGAGGTGTTTTCCTTTGAAGCTGTCATGCTTGGTGATACTTGGTGCAATGGGAGGGAATCTATAGTTATCATGCATGAATTATCCATCAGTATCCGCAAGCAATTTTCACGTGTTTTTTCCTCTTTTTTCCTCCATATAAGCAATTTCGGTCACCCATGTCATTGGTTCTTGGTGTTTGGGGAAAAGCTCCGAAGTGACGAAGAAGTGCTTGGGGAGTGAGATCGATAGAATCGTTGGCAATTCGGACCTGCTCATTTTGCTGATTTCTGGAAATGGATTCTACGGAAGCAAGATGAACCTTCTGCTATTGATGGATCCACAAGTTAATTTCATGGCAATTGGCTGTCAATTCATGACAACCAGCTGTCAACATAGTGTCTCAGATTGGCATGTTGGCATGACCAACAAAAGTTGCAAAAACTGTCACTAATGAAATTGGTATGCCGGCACGCCCAACAAAGTTTGCAAAGTCTGTCACCAATGAAATTGATGTGTTGGCATGCCCAACAAAAGTTTGCATCCCTCGCCCCCCAGCCAGTTGCCAATTTGGCAATTTGATTTTGTTCAATCATTTTTTAAATGATCCTTCCCTCCCTCCCTTCTTGAAATTAACAATCACAACTTAAAAACTTTTCTTCGCAACATTCGGGTTCGTGGGCCATCTCCCTCCCTGCTGCTCCATGCTCCCTGCTTGGAGTCAGCTTTGGTGGCTATTGGGCTTTGAATATGTGGCTGGGCAAAATGATTTTGTGGTTGGTATGATTGTTTTGTGGATGGTGAACAGTTTGTGCACACTTGTGGGACCTGGATGTTGGAACCAATTGCAAACATATATATATGTAAATATGTACTCATTGAAAGAAATATCACATGTTGATGTATGAATACAAATATGTAACTTTTGTATGTATATACCAGAATATACCAGCACATCAAACAAATGTTTTGGATTTTGACGTCAAAGATGTGGGATCTTAGAAGTAATTGATTTTGATGCACAAATGTTCCACGTTTGCCTTTGAAACAAACGCCGCCTGGCCATGATCGAAGTTTTTTTCCTCAAATGAAGCGCACAGAGCCTCGACCAATTGGGGCCCGTTCCACGCGCACACGTTTTGGGCAATGGTCTAGCAATGAGCGGCTGAACGAGATCATTGGGAGCGGTCCACCAACACCTGCTGTTGACTTTCGTTTGAAGCAAGTGCCTCGGATGAAGCGCCTATTTGGTCCCTTGGAAGACTTAATTCAGAATCATTTTTGTTGCCAATTTTCAATTTTTTTAAACGACATTTTGGTGCATCATGGTTGAATCCAGTGCTTTGACCCAGGAAGGCTTTGGCCCTTTGAAGGTTACTTCCCACCGTACCGCTACAGTGTGCAAACGATCAAATGTGATCGCAAGTACGAGGAGTATGGACCTTGGGACGACTATTGGGGTCTCTTCGATCCAGAGGTTGGATGGTGGCGAATGGGATACCAACAATCCACTGAAAAAGCATTGCTGCACATGAGGCACATCAAGGCCTTTCCAGTATCTTGAGCTTAAGTTGTTCACAGCAAATTTTCACCTGTCTAAATTGGGGCTAAATGATTGCATCATTTTTTGTAAGGGTTTGGCCACATTTCTTAAGGTGGACAGGTTGTTGGGACCATTGTGCATTCATTGACCCTCAGGATGGTCCTATCTACGATCATGGCATGTGCACTCATGGCGTCGAAATCGAAACAGAGATCATCCGAGCTGAGCCGCGCTGGGGCCTTATTCTCATTTATATCTGCAATGGGGAGCGCTACGCGAGCCACTACAAGTTGAATCAGCAGACATTTTCTTCAGAACGAGATGAAGAATTTCAGAGGACATTGGGTTACAAACAATCTAGGGTAGGGCGCACGTGTTTTGGAAAATTTCAAGTGAGTGTTTGAACCCCATGCTGCTTGCTAGCCAGGACCTTGGAGTGGATGGAGTTTTTGCCAAGCTCCCGGGAAAAGAACATGCTTGCAACTCTGCTGGATGACTGGGAGACAGAAGCGCAGCACGTCTGACAGAAGAACATGTGATTGAGTTTCTTGCCAGCAGTTGGGTACAAGTTTGTTTTGGACAATGGTAAGTTTTCTTGTGCAGGGTTTTTTGTATATCTTTGTTTGGTAACGCAATCAAATTGCTCAGGTGCCAGATGGTTTCCTCATGGATGGATCGAGGCTTGTCCATGGCCAAAAAAAAAGAAGCTTCGCATTTTGGGGGGGTGAGTTCTGTACTTGGAAGATGCCAATTGGAAGCGCATGGGGTCCAGACATGTAACTATAATAGCTATATGGCTGTAAGTAACATACAGAATGTGAAGTGGAATGCTTGCAAACTTGAATGCTTTTGGCAGTTACAACTCAAAGGAACCCATAGTTCTCCCCAAATGGCTCGTTCGCTCCAGCAGAGACGTTCTTTACTGGACTCCGAGTCTGAGGACAGGGTTTGCTGAAAGGAAAACATGTTTTTGGGGCCAACACATTTGGGACTTGAAACCATTCAAAAATCATGATCCTATGTTCGGCATTGTTTTAGCCATCAGGAGGAAGGACATCTCTTCCAAGATGAGCCAGATGAGTGGGATGATTTGGTTGACACTGGCCACTAGTTCACCTTTTAAGACTTTTTGTTGGGGTTGGTACTCATGATTGATCTTTGGGAACATTTTGGAACTATCATATCTTATATGGGGCCATGTTTAGCTTTTCTTGGTGGTACTCCGTTCAATCCAAGGCCGTCCGGGTGTGTTTGGAGACTATGATGATGATGGCATTGATGACCCCTTGCCGGATTTGAAAGAAAAGATGCCACCTCCGAAGTTTGGCTGAACTTCATTATATTTTGTAGTTTTATCCTCTTAGTCGTTCTGATCCTTTGTAAAGCTTTACCTTGAACTTTGAAGAATGTGAGGCCTCGGAATCCCAGTAATTTCAGCATGCTCTTTCACTGGGCAAGCGCTTTGCTATGCCGCTTTGAGCTACTTGGCATTTCGAGAATCTATTTTGTTCTTGAACTTCAACCCTTAATGATGGCAAAGGCTGAGAAAATTAATGTTTTGTTGAGGACATCCAGCTGACATTTGCAGGATCGTATTTGGGCCTGAGTATGTCAAAGAGAAGATGCTTTCAGCACGCATCCGCTTCGATAGTTTCTTCACAGGCGTTGACTTCCCCCATGCAGCCCTGGCAGCTATCAAGAGCGCTGTTCGGCGACGGACTTTAGATTTCATTTGAACATCTTTTATTTAGAGCTTTCAGCTAATGTTTTATTTCCCATTGTGAGGACACTTTGATAAGATACAATTCACCGAAAGTTGTGAAATGTTGTGAACATCCAAGGTATGGGGCTGAACCTGATTTCAAGACTGGCCGGGCATGTGACATCTCCAGAGCTTCCCAGAAGTTTCTTTACTTTTTGGATGTACACTTTCCATTTATGTTTTTTGGTGGTTGGTGGAGTGTGTTTTTTGTTCATTGTTTTTGTGATTTTGTTTGAGCAGTTTGTTTCTTCTGTTCGCACCCAAGCAAGCAAAATCGATCAAGGTTCATTGCGCAGAACTTCCCTGATCGCTGCATGTTTGGCAACATCTTGAGCTTCGTGAAAGACCCAACGGTTGGACAAAGCAAGCTGCGCTTAGTTTCTTGGGTAGTCTATGTGGTTTTTGAAATGTTTTTGGGATACATTTTTTTGGCAGCTTGTTTTTGATGTGTTTTTTGATTACGTTGTCGAGGGGCAACCGCAGTCAGGTTCCGAAAGTCCAGTGTAAAACCCACAAGACTCAGTGTCCTCGCAAACAAGAAGTTGAAGATGGCGTCACTCGCTCTGGTGTTGAAGGACCACCGTGTATCTTATTTTCAACGCCGCTTGGGAATCGAATTCAGGCAGTTTTCTAGTACACCCAGATCAAAATAAAAGGGGGATTTAGAACAAGTTTTTCAAGCCCACTCACCCAGTGATGAGGATGGGCAAACACGAAGGAATGTCCAACCCGGTCAAGAGGCAAGTCCATGAAGTCTACACGAAGGATAAGCAAGATCAAAAGTCTCTTATTTGCATTTGTGTAATGTTTTTGCTTTGTCTGGAAAAACAATATTTCCAAGAAAATGTTTAGCCCAAACACGCACAAGTTTTACCCCCTCCCAACCTGTAAGGCTTGACTATTTCGTGCACGAAAACGTCTTGCAATATCCGGGCAACATCCTGCAGTCGGACCTCTCTCAACGGTACGGTATGGAGTTCACAGCCATCAGCCCACAAAGATTCGGCAAGCCAATGTGTAGGTTTGGGTTGAGAGTTCAAAGTGAAACATTGAAACATGTGTTTTCAAAATCAAAACCTGTGGAGTTCATGGATTAATCAAACCATGTTGACCAGGCCTCGATGTTACAGGATCTTCTACGACAAGAAGAAGTATTCATGGGTTGGCCCACGCTTGCGCGCTCTGTTGAAGATCATTGTGCCCCACCAGAAGCTCGAGATGACAGCTGATGATTGCTTCTTCTTGACCAAAAGCGAGATGGTTTCTGAACTGCTATTATCAAATTGTGTCTTTTTTTAAGCCGAGTGTGGTATTCCAAATCATTTTTGACCAAGTGCTTTCATCATTTGAGGGGACAGAATGTTGTAAGCCAAATCATTTGTTTTGATGCAGTGACTTTATCATCTTTCATCTTTTTGTTGACCATGTGATTCCATCATCCCAGGAGTCAGAATGTGGCCGCTCTCACAATTTTGCTTTGCACTTGTCAACTTCGGCGCATGGCTTCAAAGTCGCGTATGAGCAGAAGTGGCACGACCGCTTGATTTGGGAATCTTGGCGTCATGGATTATCAATGAGATTTACCCAAGTTGCTTTCACTTTGAATGTTGTTTGCCTTTTGCATTCGTCCTTCTCACCTGTTTACCCTGCACACAAGGACTTGTCACAAAACCCTAAAGAGGGGGTGAATCGTGCGCGTGTGGCTGGACCGAATGGCTCCTTCCCAACCTTCACAACTTCAAGCGGCACGTTGCCTCTTGACTGGATTCCTAGGCACCTTTTAGTGGATTCCTGGGTACCTTGTAGGCAATATCAGGCTCAATAATGCTTAATGTGTTTGATGTTTGTGTGTTTTGTTCATTGCGTGTTTTGAAAGATTTTATATTCTTGTAGGGTCCAGATGTTCAAAGCAAAATGTCAGGTGGAGTCAGTATCACAACCGACCGCTCCTGGGCTCGGAGATGATAGCCCTGATGGGCCTCCCCACCACAGAAGAACTGGCCAAATCATCAGGTGTTCCATGTGTCAACTTGGAGGGCCTCAGCAACGCCGCGAAGGCCAGTAGTTGTCTAAATGGGGTTGGTGGTTAATGTTGGTTGTTGGGAATCGTCTTTCCACAACTCTGGTTTTTGATATTTTGCAATCCCCCCATGTCAAATCCTGTCAAGGTCAAGCTCGCAGGCAATGGCATGGACGTTCCAAGCGTGGGCTTTATTCTCATGGCGGTGGGTCTGGCGCTGTTGTCTTTGTCATTCGCTTGCTTCCTGCCTTCCTCACTCCAAATGCCAGGCTATGATCTGCCTGGAAGAGAAGGTGACAACAAAGGACATACTTGTTTTGTATGGCAATGAGCATTTTTGGACTTTGTTGCAATTTCTTTTGCCAATAATTCCTCGAAAGAAGTTCCATCTCCACAACCAGGACGATTCAGCCACTCCACCACCGAAGAAGAAACCAAAAAGTCACACTCTCAGTGGTGCATCATTTAGAAGCAAGCTCCATGCTTTTTGCAGTCGGATGTTTTCCTCCGTCAGATTCACGATTCAAGCCATGGAGGACACATTCAGCAATGCATGTTTTAGTTGTGCAACTCATCCTGTCTTTTTTTGGGAATAATCCAAAACCTCTTTCTGAACAAAAACCTCCAAAAACCTCTGGGAAAACAACATAATCATTGGGGAAAACAATTTAATCATTAGCTATAACCACTTGGTTGAAAATCTAAGTTGGGGCGACAAGAAAAACAGATGGAGTTTTACATGGAAAAAACCTTTTTCTACATCCATTGAGCTTTTGTGGTTGGCCATGGTCATCTCTCGATGCCACTTCCTGCACTCTTTCAAGATGAAGCAGATGAACCAGATGGACCTTCGTTGTTTCAGCAAGAGCGAGATGGTGATGTTTTTTTTCCATGGCAGGATGAACCTGATGAACCGGATGTTCAACCAGCTGCCATTCCTATGCTTGATGAGCCACGTTTGTTCCAGGCAGAACTAGATGAGGCAGAGCCTGATTCTGATTCTTCAGCATGCATGGGGGATGATGAACGTGAGGGAGAACAGACTTTCAACCAACAACTTGTTCATCTCAGCTTTGCTACGTTGACACGGTTTATGGAGAGCCAACTTTGCAATGCTGGTGGCAATTCGACTTCTACTCCTGTTGTGAAGAAGAGACGCTATAACAACAAAAATCGAGCAGCCAAAGCTGAATCATCAAAACGACTCCGATCGATGACATCAAGCACCACTCAGCGAGTTCCAAGAAATGACCCAGTACCTCTATTTAAAGTGGACTCAACATATCTCAAGATAAGTTGTTTTGAAACGGTGGTGTTAGGGTTTGTTTGTGTTGTTGTGATTTTAAATTTGTTTTCTGTCCAACCATGTCCAACCACATCAAGGATCGACTGATGAATTTGCTTCGTGGAGCCTGCAAATGTTCAGAGGGCAATTGCTACACCCAGTTTTCCTATGAGGAGACCAAAGCTTTCATGGATTCATTCCAGGCGCGATCCAAGGTGGAGCAAGACTCAATTCTGCTGATGGCTTGGACTGATGCATCTGGTTCATCCAGAAGTTCTGAGAGGACCCGGCGCGAGTACTACTTTTTGGGCAAATACATGAAACGTGTTTGTTTTGAAGGATTGCTGGGGCTGTCTTCGCACAGAATTGACAGAATTGGGGCTGTGGATTTGCGATATGGAAAGCAAGAAATGAGACCATCCCAGTTCACTGCTTCAATTGATGCTTTCTGCTTAATAATGTACAATTCTTTGGCTGAACCTTTGCCAAACAAGTTACTTGACTTGACATGTTTAGTTAGCAGTTGCTTTCCTCGTTCTTGTGTTGAACATGTGTTTACTGTTGCTATTGGTTTGAACAAGAGCCTATCTGCCTGGCAATCCTCTAAGGTTGGTGCGAGTTGGGGCTGCCAAAGCTTGGAGCAGATACCAGTCCACTGGTACCGACGCCGAAGATCAGGCTTCAAACGATGATCACTGGTGTGGGTCGGAGTTTGAAGACAACGACGCTGAGTTGACTGATTATTTGCAGGCCAACACCAATTTTGTCATGGCCATGCAAGCTACCGGAGCCTGCTCTGCATCCCAGCCCATACAAGTGAAATGTTTCTTTCTTAAATGGCTTTCCTTTTTTGCTGGTTGCTACTGAAATGATATTGTATTACCTTTTTGGTTGGTTGCTATATGTTTCTTGCCGCTTTACAGCACAGTCAGGACCTTTCTGGAATGGTCAGAAAGTATTTGCCACCAGGAACACTGTATGAATTGTTTCAATTTTATTCTGGCTGGTGCGCATCTCACAACGTCCAACACAAAGCTTCGAGGCTTGATCTTCAATTAAGTAATGACTTTTTTTTTAACTTGGGATTGATGGCAATGTTCCCAACAAATCGGGACAATCTATGGGTGGCATTGGGCTGGGTAAGGTATGCTACCTTCTTGCGTCGGTGGAATGCTAAATGGACACTTGTGCTCAAGTTCCGTGATCGCAGCATGTTTTCACAGTGTGATGTCTGCCAAGAACTGAAGAAGCAGCTCCTTGGACAATCATGATGATTTTGAGAAAACTATGTGAATCTTTTAACAAGTTCCCACAAGTTGTTGTTTTCTAGCATCCACCAGCCACTGAACGATCTGTGAACCAAGGTTCCAGGACCGTACGGTGACCATGGATGTGCGCCTTGGGGCCTTGCGACTCTACAGGCGTCACTTGGTAGACCAATACAGTGATAGATGTGCTTATTGGGCACTAAAAGATGTGTCCTGTGAAGCCATGTCCCGCACAGTCACCATCTCGACAGATGGAGCAGATCAAGTGTCTCGCCAAACACAACAACTATTTCATGAGGGAAAGGGATAAACTTTATGTTAAGTGGGGTTGTTAAGTCTGCTTTTGTCATTGGGAAAGGGACGAACTTTATGTTAACTGCAGGTGTTAAGTCTGCTTTTATCATTGGAAAAGGGATGAACTTTATGTTAGCTGTGGTTGCTAAATCTATTTGTATCATTGGGGAATGGGATGAACTTTATCTTAACTGTGGTTGTTAGCTCTGCTTTTGTCTGATGATCTTCTGGTATGTGAGGCTAAGTACATGGTACCAAGAGACCCTGACCTTCGATGCTGCTATCGCTCCAACAAGCTGCAACGGGCCAAGCTCAAGATACATGGTTGCTGGGCTTTTGGCCATGTCCTGCGCATTGCCATCTTGGAGGAAGGTTCGTACCATGGAAGCCCCATGGTGCGTGAACTTTTGAGTCTGACATTGGAGGATGTCGTGCAGGAATGTGAACGGAAGCAGATCCCCCCACCTGACACGGTCATCTTTGTGGGCGACAACACGGTGAAGGAGCTGAAGAATGCCACAAACTTACTCTATGCTGCCTCTCTGGTCAACCATGGCCATTTAAGGTTCCTTTGGTTAATTAGCAGGTTGTTTTTTTACAACGGCCTTCATTAGCATTCCATATTTGTACATGTAAATGCAAATGGATATACACACACACATATATATATATATATATGTTTTGTAAATATATAGATAGATATATATATATTTATTTATTTGAAAATAAATAATAGTAACATATATATATATATATATATATTAGTAACAAATAGATAAATAGTGTGTGTGGAGTTATTTAAACAAATGGAACGCATTTGGGGCCCTGTGGTGTGAAACTTTTTGAACCTGCCAACCTTCAGGTATGCAGGATTGATGATGATGAGAGTTTCGCACACTCACGACGTCATCGGACTCTTGATGGTGAACACATAACAATCTTTCTCTAGATGGTTTGTGTACTGTTGCTGTGTACGGGTCTTGAAATGTTTGAACCTTTCACCCATAATCAAACTGAGACCAGCTGCGGGGATTGCTGAGCAGACGCCTGTCTCGAAGCACGTCCATGATCGATGCAGAATCTGTGGCAGCGATATTGGAAGATGAGCTAAACAGACCATCCATGCAATCTTTTGTGAATGCAAAAGTGATTGTTGGCATCTTGCGACAGTACAGGGACTGGAAAACGCATACTGCGCAAAATGCGCCGGTTCATGTGGAAGCTTAGTAGAAACATTGAGTTTCTGTGCTATATATTTGTCTTTTATGTTGTTTGTTTTTTGTTGAGTTTTTTGTTTGTCTTTTATGTTGTTTGTTTTTCGTTTGTTTAGTGGAGTCCTTTACTACTTTGCCAAACTTAGGAAGGTGGGCTACTCCTCGACAAAACAGCCAACCATTTCTTTTTCTTTGCAAGCAGAAAAGGTGGGAAGTGTCTAAAGAAATATATTCAACCAATGAGTTCAAGTATTACTTCATGATTTTCTTAGAAGCAATCTAGTTTCCCTGGACAGATATCCCAAACAACTATGAGCTGGATGAGGGCACAAATCACAGACGGGAGAAAATGCCCAACGATACATTTGTTTTGGTCAAAGAGTACATTTGCTCCACAACATTGAGACAGCGACCGCTGTTGGTATTGACAGCTGAGAGCAAGCATCGGTTCCTGCTCACAACTGACAGATTCTTGATTTGGGATTTTCTTCTTTTTTATTGTTTGGCTAAACCCTGTTTTCTATTGGGTAATTGGGGTGGTCCCTGATTTGATCCATCTACCACTTTGATGATGTTAGCTTTGATAATCTGAGAGTTCGGTTTGTAACAGAATGCCGGTCCTTGCAGAACAGTTATCCAAGGAATCATGCCAAATCGTCAGATTGCATCAAGTTTGGCTGATGGTTGGAGAGAGTTGGCCAACATCTTTGAAAATCTTTTGGGTGGTTCAGCGGCATCTCGAAGGGCAGCTGAATACCTACGTGCGCTTGCAGCTCACCGCTTACCTTTGAATGCAATCCCAAGATTGACATGGCATGCTAGTCCTCCACAACCTCAAGTCATAGTTGGAAGAGAGGAGCCACACCCAGTGGTGCTAGCTACTTTGAGCCCATCCGTGCCACTAAGAGCTGTATGGCGTAGGAGGTGATGACCCAAACTTCGCATGTTTGAATAATCATCTTATGAAAGAAGCATTCATTCATAGTTCATAATCTTGCTATATTGCAATTCCATCCACTTTCCTTTGCAGAAGAAGGGCCATCATCGATTGTGATTGGAAAGTCATTCCTGGATGCGGGAAAAAAATGCTTTTTTGGCTACTGTTCAACAAACTTACTTATTTTCAGTGACTGTGCAAGCCATCCAAAAACTCTCAAGAAGTGTCAGCCCTGCTCAGGTTGAGCCCCACCAGAGGGTAAACGCTTGAGCATAGCAGGCTGGAGAAAAAAGATGAGGCTACGGCATGCTACGGCTATGGCACCTACGACGATTTTGATCAGCCAGAACGTAGAAGATTTCCTTGTAGCCGGGGTGCCAAACCACAAGGAAACATAAAGAAAAAAACTGATGTCAGCGATTTTCCATTTTTCAAAAAAATGAAAATCCGGGACGTCCATTTTTTTAAAGGCTTTTCCTTGTAGTCGGGGAGGCAAACCACAAGGACTTTGATCAGCCTGAACGTGGAAGATTTCCTTGTAGGTGCTATCAACCGCCAGGCCTCTCAAGCATCAACATGAGCAAATTTCCTTGTGGTTCTGGACCAAAACAACGACGATTTTGAGCCATTCAAACCCCAACAACGACGATTCTGGGGGATCCAAAACAACGACGATTTTTCGAGACCCAAAACAACGACGATTTTTAGGGATCCAAAACAACGACGATTTTTGGGGATCCAAAACAACAACGATTTTTGGGGATCCAAAACAACGACGATTTTGGGATAGATAATTTTCAGGATTCATGATAATGCTGGTATTGGGATATCTAGCTTTGAGAGATTGCCATTTCAATTCGTAGTTGCCATTGCCTGGCATCATGATGGAGTCTCCTTTGCTGCAGTCTGGCATCGCGGCTGCTCAACTTGCTTTGCGAACCCCTGTGAAGACAGAAGGTCCAGCTTCGCAGTTGCACACCCCAGAAGCCAACGTGAAGAAGGAAGATGTGAAGAAGGATGAAGAGACTACACCAGATGCTTGGTTGTCCAGTCCATGCATATGTTTTTGCTTTCTTTACCTGAAATGGTTTTGTTTTGGTACCCATCAGATGCTTGATTGCCAAGTCCATGCAATTGCTTTTGATAGTTTGGTTTAGTGCCCAAAATCTTTGTCACAAGCCAGGAGCCAAAAGTCTCCCCTGAAAGCGGTGCTTCGAAAAAGCGCAAAACCGAGTGGCTGGCTGCAGTGAAGAAGCTTCCTGGTGATACTGCTTTTGTTAAGGTGGGGAGCTGAAACGCATGATGTTCTACACTTGTTCAAACCATCTTTTAATCATCATCCTTCATCTCACCCTTGCGCCAGGACATCCTGGCGTACCTTGCTTTGTTTGCTGAGCCAGATGCTGCAGGGACTGCTAGTACCAAAGCTCATCCAGCTGACTTGGTCCTGCAAGCATTTGAAGATGTGCATCTCGCAGAAAGCAACACCAAGAAGTGCAAGAATTTCCTTGAAGAAGCTCTTCGCATTCATGGCAAGAAGTTTGAGTGCAGTGCTGAACCGGACCTTGTTTTTCCTCGGGTATGTGATGAACAGTCCAAATAGTTTTAACATGATGTTTGAAGATGGAAGTTTTGAGTAATCATTGTTGTTTGATCATAGTATGTTTTCGTTACCAATGTTTTTGGGAGGACGTCAAGACTTTGGCTGGTTTTACAGATGATCAGCGTACAATGGCTACAGTGCCCTTATCTTGCATCCGTCTGGTCAAACCACCAGATGGACTTCCTTCAGTTGATGACTGGTTGACAACTGCGATTTCATTCCTTTTCAGTGGCAGTCGTCTTCAACGAGAACCTGTGGACCTGTACCTGCTGGATGATGCGACTCGCTCTGCGTCAGATCGATACCTGGGAGTCAAGAAAGGTTTCACCAGATTGATGCTGGGCTGAATTGATTTTCTTTTGCATTTTGTCCCATGCCTTCCAAGATTTTTTGCGCCATTTGTTACTTTCAATTTCCACTTCCATGGTCCGAGGACAGCTGGGCTATTCTTTTTGATGCTGGCTTCAGATCTGGATCCAATTGCTGCAAAGGACCTGGGGTCAATTGATACATTGTTAGTCATTATAATTGTTTTGATGGTTTCAACATGTTGAAAAACATAATTTGTTTCTCTGAAATCCATTGGAATGAAGGACTTGGTTCTACCTCTTCTGCCAGCCATCAGTGACATGTTCAGCATTCCAGCTGTCATCAGTGTCGGAAAAGACCTGGAGAAAGTGTCCTTCGAGAACCTTCAGCTTAGCACCCAAGGTGCTGAACGCCAACGAAAAGATTTGTTGAAGACAGCTTTGAGGTTTGAGAAACTTGTGGCTGAGAGAAGGGCGACATCTACCGGGCTCAACGATTCGGAAATACTTTCCGAGCTGATCTTGAAATTCAATGGGTTCCAGGCCAATGCCGCCATCAAGAAATGGCAGGTGGGAACCGAAGCACGATTGGCGCTGGAAGGCATCATTTGCGGAATGACTCCCGAGGCCCGGTCACTGATTCAGGCACACCTGGATTTCAACAAATGGGAAGAGAGTGGATGCTTTGCTTTTGAATTTAGCAGGGGGGTAGTTTTCAATGTTGTGGAATGTTGGTTTGGCATTGGATATTTCAATGGTGTAGAATTCTAATTGTGGGGTTTTCATCCAAGTTTTGGGTTGGTGATTTTCACAGAGATCCAAGGATACAGTGACAGCATCTTGCGATTGAAACGGCATCAACTCAATGAGAGCCCAAAAGGATGCAGTCCATTCTGGCAGCAGGTATTGGCAGTCCCTGGCCTTGATTGATCTTAATTGTCCTTTTTTTGGGGGGTTCTAACACTGTGTTTGTCTCAGTATTGTTTTGGATTTCTTTGGATCAGCTTGTCAAGGTGACACCAGAGATCCAAGCCTTGCACATCAAGAAGTACAACCTTTGGTGGTCTTTGAATGCCAAGCGTGTGAAGCGAACGGTGCGTGCTCGCTTGCGCTGGGGTGAAGATCAATGGAACAAGAATGTGGATCATTGCGCCCTTGCTATGCACGTGGTGAAGGCTGCTCGAGAGGATCCGAGGGTCACTGAAGTGATGGTTGATGAAATGCTGGCTGGTTTCATGTCAGGGTGTCTCAGCTTTTCAAGTGCGGTTGGAAGGTTGGCTTTATATGTTGTTCTGATTTTTTGGTGATCTATTTTGATTTGATATCAAGTCATATTTGTGTTGCTTTAATTTTTGGCGCTGACCGAGGGATTACTCGCAAGACTTGGACGCCTTGCTCATTGGCAAACCTGCAAAGTTTGCCGCAGAAATGCTCATGATGTACCAGGACTACATCTCGAAACCTTTGATGCAAAGCAATGGTGCAGGTGCAAACTCCATGGAATCTTCAGCAGAAGTGGATGAAGCTGAGGACATTTGACATGATCAACATTGTGGCTTTAGATGCTGTGGAGTTTAGAAAATCAAATGTTCTAGAGACCACACAATCCCTTTTCAGGAGCAGCTCCGTGCGGCTGAGTACCATGTTGTGACTGCCTCCTTGAACAGTGACTTCAAGGAGGCAGTTGCCTTCAATTTGAGAAAGCACAAGGCCAGGTTGTTTTCAAAACAGTTTCAAGATGTTCAAATTTTTGATTTTGCTTGTTAAAACTTTGTCCCCCTTGAGGTGGAATCGAATCGCCATGTGCAACAGGTATCTGACTGGGGCCTACTCTTTTTCTAGGAATTGGATGTTCTAATGAAGGCTGCTCATTCAGTAGTACCAACCAAGGTCATCCGCATGAGAGACCAGATTGAAACCGGACTTGCATTGGCAGATCGCTTCATGGAGAGAAGATGCATGATGGTTTGTGGGGACAAGGGCTTGTCCGACAGCCTCACCGCATTCACCCGCCGAGTCTTGCAAGACGCTGTTTCTAAATTTGCTGATGCTGACCTGGCGCGCATGCACCACGTGGGCTTCTTGGACATGAGCAAATTTGGAAGGCTCTCCATGCCTGAGATTGATGCCTGCTGCCAGTGGAGTCAACGCATCCTGAACCTGAACCCGGAGCACAGTAGCTTGGCAACATATATGGTGTTGTTTTGTTCACCGTGTTTTCCAGGTGTTTGATTTCCTTTTTACTTTTGTTTGCCACTCTATAACGTGAAAGGCATGGTGCTTGTGGTGTGTCCGGTTTTAGCCGGAGATGGAGTCCTGAATGGTCTTCGTGGAGAAGCAAGGTCATCTAGGGTCTAAAGAAATCTTGGTTTG
Source organism: Symbiodinium kawagutii (assembly GCA_009767595.1). Taxonomy (NCBI): domain Eukaryota; class Dinophyceae; order Suessiales; family Symbiodiniaceae; genus Symbiodinium; species Symbiodinium kawagutii. Next base: position 260,454 of record VSDK01029480.1, on the reverse strand, counting down.
AAACACTTTTTGAGTTATTAAGTTGTCAAAGGCTCACATGGTTTGAGTTGTATGTGTTCCGAACCCCTGAAGGAGAGTGGAAGACAAGTTTACCAATGCTGGGATGGAATTGAAAAACGTGAGCATTTGCTTTGACACCAGCAGCTTGCATGGGAACAGGACTGTATCTAGATGTTCTTGGTGTTATTGAATATTTGACATCGTTCATCGTTTATATTACTATTTCATTGTTGATATTTCATGTCATTTATGGTTCATGGTATTGTGGTAATGTCTATGTTGACTTCCCAACAGCCATTTCACCTGCAAGGACATTCCCTTTGATGCTGCCTGCCTGGCAAGTCATGTTGCGCACCACGCTTGGAAGCCGACAAGGGACATTGTACAAGGCTCCACGAAACAGCGAGGTGAAGCTTCAAGATGACAATGTCTTCGGCAAGAACGACTTTTGGAACCTCCATGCATCAAAGCCTTCAGTGCCGCTTCCATTGAGTCGACTGACTTACATGTTGGTTAAGTTCTTAAGTCAAGTAGATGCAAGTCAGGTTTCTTCCCTAAGATTTTCTTAAATAAACATGTTTGATTTCTAGACTACATTCATCCACACCAAGGTGAGTACTGCACTCCTGAAAGCGGCACCTTCTTCAGTCATGAGCAGGGAAGGTCATTGACCGAAGCATGGTTTCCATTTTAGAGGCAAATGAATTTTTGTTTTTAAGTGCTTTGACAAAATCACACAACAGAATTCGATCCTTGACATTCACATCCCAGGACAAGGAGGAAACAGCCCAGTGGTTCAGTTCACCTGCAACCATTCGGGCAATCTTGGAAGCTGCTTTGGGCAAGGTCAGCACCATGAAGGGACAGGCTTGTGTGATCCATCACCGCTCCACGTACGAAGGCAATCTGGAGAAGGCGGGATCATCCTAAATGTGTTTAGACTGCTTTGTGTCAGGTTGTTTTTTATTAGGGTCAGATTCAAAGATGGCTTTCATGTTTAACTTATTCATTTGTGTGTGTTGCTGGAATCAGATTCAGACTGTGTTTGTTGAGGTGGTTTGTGACATGATGACGTCATTGGCATCGGATGCATATTTGGCATGCTATTCTGAGACCACGAACCCTACCATCTTCAACTTTGCAGTGACACAGGTGAAGGACAAGTTGCTGGAGGTGTGGGGTTGGGAAAACCATCCTTTATGTTTATTTTTGGGGAGTGAATATCTATCGACAACATCCTTGTGATCAGGAATGGAAGTCTGGGACCGGCCAGATCGGCCAAATGGCACCAAAGTTCCAAAAGGAAGCAGACCTTGCTGGCCTCATGGAGCCAAGGCCTCCGGTGATGAAGCTGTGCAAGTTGAGTGCTTCTGGCCACCTTGAGCTTCCCCGTGATGTGAGGGACAAGTGGTTGAATGACCCTGTGAGAAGAAACTTGCTTCCAAAAAGCATGTTTTGTTTAGTTTAACATGTTTGTTTTGGGGGAGTGGTGTCTTTTTTCTGCGATGGTTTTTGTGGTGATCTTACAGTGCAACCCCTTTGCGCCCACTGAGATCCTGATTGGAGGGTTCGCCTCAAGAATTTTGACTCTGTCTTCGTAGAGCCGGCAAACTCCACAGCAAGTCCAATTCCGTTGCCATCTGCAACTGATGCTGAACGAGATTTGGGTGAAGTTGCAGCAGAGGAAACACCAGATGCCCCTGAAACCTGTGACCCGCCTGTCATGTCTGAAGCTGATTTCAAGGCGAAGTACCCTGATGCTTCAAATCCTTTGGTGGTGACATTGAGTTTGGGCCCTGGCCAACCCATCACTTGCACTTATGTGGATGGCAAAGTTTTTCTGAGCTCAAAGGCAAACACTCGGATCCTTGGCGCTACCACACCCAACGCCAAGCCGCTGTTCCTATATGCTGGAGGGACATGGATCGCTGACTCTGCAAAGGCAGATGTGATTTGTTCATTTGGTTTCCGTCAAAGTGTTTAAACAAATGACTTCCATCTTAGATGCCTACTATGAAGGTTACCTTACATCAATTTGTTAAGCAGTCAACCCTGTCCCCCTTTAGGCAAGGGACTTCATGTCCAAGGAGGCGAATGCAAACAAAGCAGTTGAGTACAAATTTTCCAGCTCAAAAGATCGTGTCACTCAGTCTGGATGTAATGTTTTTGGGGTATGGTTTTTTAATGTCAAGGAAATCTCATTTGGAGACACACAATTTGTTGACATCTTCCACTTAGGTGGTGTTGGAGGAGCAGACTTCCACAGGTGCACAGGATGTTGGACCAATGACAGTCTATGAGCTGCTGGTTTCCTTTGAGAAACGAGGCCATTTGGATTTGACTTTGACTGGTCACAAATGTGAACGGCCACCTGAAGTTAAAAGAGGTGAACGGGCGGATGCAATCAATGTTGTCCATGACACTCACTCGATCTTCAAACCGAATGCGGTGCTGCCCAAGAACGCCAAAGGGACAAATGTGGCTGGAGTCATCGGCCTCAAAACCTTGGCCTCCAGCAGCTATGTTTCCCTTCTTTGGCGACACTTGGCAGCCTCATTGTTTAATGTGTTTTGTTGATGTGTTGGATCATTGGTAGTTAAGATTGGGACATTCAAATGATTCCTTTTAATTTTGAACAGATTTGGGACTTCACATAGATTCCGTTCTTCCTCCCAAAAGGTTTGCGCCACTACACACGTGAGAAAGTCCTTGGCCCTGCAAAACCGTTGTGGTTTGCCCGTGCGGATATCGTGATGGAAGCCAACAAGTACTACCAGGTTGCATAGGTGATCCACATGGAGGCCAAGTTGAGCAATGGTTTTGGGAAGCTCTGTGCAGAATCAAGCAGAGCGAAGATTTTGTCCATTGCCCAACTTCAGTGGCAAAGGCATTTTTTAGATGCTTGAGACTGACGTGATTCAGACACCAGTTCTGAGATTCAAAACGCAGTTGGGGAAAATGTTGGAAAGTTGTTTGTGCAACATTTGGGGACGAACATACATGAACTAAGGTTTGGAATCCAAATCATCAAATAGATGCAGATGAGTAGTGTATGCAGGGCTTGTGGGGCATGCATTGACAAATTGTTTGTTTGGAGGCCATCTTTGTTCTTAGTGTTAGTGATTGCTTGGGCATTCCCCTTTCCAGCCATGTCATCTCAACCTGAAGTGATTGACCTGGAGATGGACGCGGCTTCCGTTGACAAGGCCGAGTTGTTTTCGAAGCATGTGGGCAGCATTCCACAGGCATGTGCCAGCAAACCTTCTTTGGAGAGAGCTTTGGAGGTCATGACCCGTCCTTCGTTGCAGCGACATCCCGTAGAGCCTGCTAGATCCAAACCAGCAGTAGCAGAAGTACCAGTTGCTATGACATTCCAAGTGAGTGCTGCATTGCAGAAGTTCATGGTCAAAAAAACCGATGCTGCTGATACTTGGCTGTGTTAATCTTCGAAGAATGTGTTGAATGTTTCACTTTTGAATGACTGGAATTGAACATGTTGACTTTGGAAAAAATGCCAACTCAGGGAATGGCCATGCCCGTGGACACTGTCGCCAGACCATTGCGCTCTGATCCTGTGGCAAGGAGTCTTTGTTTCGATGATGGGTATGGAGCTAGACGTAGTTTGGCAACCTGGACTCAGAGGGAACCCACTTTCGAAGACACTGAGACTCAACGAGTTCCTGGAACTTGATTCATCATTCTATTGCTATTTGGTCTTTTTCAAACAGTTGTTGACTTTGTATGTTTGATTTTGTAGTGATGTAATGTATGTGCATTGCATATTGAACTAAGTTTCCAGATGACGACGACTGGTGGCCTGGTGACCTGCGGAGACTTGATTCCGACCTCAACTTGGACAAGCCTGCTATGGATGCACCCTGTGGTATTCCAGAACCTGTTGCAGAAGAGCCGCTGCTGGATTCACCAATGTTTGATTCAGTTTTTGGTAGTGATGAAGACATGCAGGAGACACCTTGGGATGGCAGGATTTAGGGTGGGTGTGGGATGGGATGTGGTTTGGGGTTTCCATGGAACAGGATGTGCCCGAACCAGATGCGAAGAAAGTTGAAGCTGTTGCAGAGCCAGATGCGAAGAAAGTTGAAGCTGTTGCAGAGCCAGATGCGAACAAAGTTGAAGCTGTTGCAGAGCCAGATGCGAACAAAGTTGAACCAGTTGCAGAGCCAGATGCAAAGGCTACAGATGCTGATGAGGACCTGGGGTGATTAATTCAACATGTTGTGCGCAGTGTTCCCATGTGTTACACCCTGAAAGGATGAAAATGATGGTTCCAACAATGATGCAAATGGCAAACGATACAAGTTTGAAGGGGTATTTCTTCGTGAAGGCATGGATGCAGAGATGGTGGCTGCGATTTTGGCTGAACGTGCCCAACGGAAGCGTGATCGATCCCTTGAGTGGCACAACAAGTATGTTTCCAAAGGAGTGTTTTTGTTCCAAAAAACACTAGCATTATTTGTTTCCCTATGCATGTTTTGGGGGTTCACTCAGGCAATCTCACCACATGATATATGTTAATGACATTTGTTCATATCTTTCTTTGGTCAGGTACCTCGCAAGATGGCCAAGACAGAAGCAGACTCAACCAATGCACCCAATGCAGATGGAGAAGAAGTTCCCGGAGACAGTGCCAGTTCGAGTTCCCGGCCTTCCCAGCCAACTGCCATGCATCAAGCTCGCTGGGTCTTTGTGCCTCAGAAATTGTTCATAAACATGTTTTTATTTGATGATTTTTGTGGTGGCTCTGGTGGCCATTGTGGTGATGGTGGTGATGGTGGTGATGATGGCTTGTTGTCGTTGTTGGTGTTATTATCTATTGTTTGTTTTTTGGTTGTTGTTGCTGCTGTTGTTTCAGATTTGTTTTCCAATTGCGCTCCAGATTCGAAAGTTCTTTGCAGACAAGAAGGGTGACATGAAGGCGGCTTCGAAAGCTTGGATGGAGTCAGATGAGAGAGCTTCGCTGATGGCCGGCCGCGCCGGGGTTCAAAAGTAATCCTTTTTTGGTGGCAGTTGTGTTTTTAGACGCAACTTTTTTGGGCACGGGGGTATGTGCCTTGTGTACTTGAAACTGTGCACATTAAATCTGAACAACTCTTGGCGGTGAGATTGGGCATGGAAAAAAATATTTTGAATCAGCTGGCAATGTTCAGGGGGATGGGCAATAAGTCAGCAATGCGAAAACAACTGTTGTTTGCACATGTTAGAGTTAACCAATGCCATGCATCAGAGTGTTTTGGCTACAGAGCTGCGGTGATTGAGTGATTGATCATCCTTGTTCCCAATGCCGCCTTGTGACAAGAAGTCGGAGATCCAGCACCGACTTGCGGTCGCTTCTTGTGAGAGATTGTGTTTGTCTTGCTGGATGGGTCCAACACAGGAGTGGCTACAAAGGCCAAGTGTTTTGGGGTTGTCAAAAAAAACAATTTTGTTTAACAAAATTTACAACAGCAGCAACAACAACAACAACAATAATCACACCAAAGCTTGACTGTTGCAGGATTGATCGGGGTGCACTTACGGCAATTTGTCGCGATTGCAAGTGTGAGAAGATCAGCTGTGAAGAATACATCCGCAGATTTGTAAAGACACTTCAAGAACCAACTCAACAGTAGTTGGTGTGTTCCAGAACTTACACACGGGGGTACGTGTGAGGAAAACAAAGGGTTCAGCATGATGTGGACGGCCGGGAGCGTTTTGCAGATGTTCCCACTGATGATCCTACCAGGTCTTTGAGGGTTTGCCAATGTTACACACATGGTCATTTACTACAACTATATGTATCATGTATGTATTTTTTGATTTATTTTACATATGGTAATGAACCTGAGTATAACCACTGTTTTATTTATTCTATATTAGGGTGAATGATTTTATCCATCACATAATGGAAACTTCCACCCCAACTTTTTTTGGTGTTTTGAGCCATTGAGCCAAAAGACATTGAGGGAAAAAACTGGGCAAGAAGGCATGCCCAAAACGTTGAGCCAAACAATGTTCTGAATTGAATTGTTTGTTGCGTTTTTTTTGCGTTTCGCTGTCTCTCACCCACCCATTATTCACCTGTCCAACCCAACTAACACCCAGACCCACGCCCATGGCCACACCCACCCCTGCTGATATCTTGGGCAAACGCTCTTCTTATGGTTCATGTTGCATCTTGAACCTGCCCTCATTCCTTTCATTGGTAGCAAGCTTGCATGCCAGCATGCCAATTTCATTGGTGGCAGGGTTTGCAAACTTTGTTGAGCATGCCAGCAAACCAATTTCATTGGTGGCAGGGTTTGCAAACTTTGTTGAGCATGCCAGCAAACCAATTTCATTGGTGACAGAGTTGGCAAACTTTGTTGTGCATGCCAGAATACCACTTTCATTGGTGGCACAACCTTTGTTAGTCATGTCAACATTCCAATCTGAGGCATTATGTTGACAGCTGGTTGTCATGAATTGACAGCCAATTGCCATGAAATTAACTTCCACCCAAGTCCTATTTCGAAGCCTGGCAGGTTGCAGATGTCCAACCATTCATCACCTTCAAGGCATCCCAACCGTTGCACCACCGGACCTGCTCCCAGGCGCCGTTACACCGAAGGAGATGCTGTGGAGGTCGTGCGGCAGATTGTGAGCGCCGTGGCGTACTGCCATAAGAACAAGGTCTGCCATCGCGACGCTCGGTGCACCCATCGGGAGACCCATGGGGAGACCCGGGTGACTTCTGGTGACTTCTGGGACCCAGGCATGCTGGCGCGGCATGACGGTGGTGAGACCTTTCAGAAAACGAAGACGTCCTCTTGTGGCGGTTGCTTGTTGAATAAACAACTGGGCATAACAACAGTAACGAGAAGAACCAAACGGTAAGTACAGCTGGTACTGTAAGTGGTAATAGGATAAGTCATGATAATTCTATAACTAGCAATCAATTTGGCTGAAGCATGATTATAATTCATTGTACCTATTTCTCGAGGCAATTTACGTCAGATATCATCAGGTATTGCCACAGCTCTCTATGTGGGAGCACCGGGGTCGCCACCCGTGGGGTTCTCCATCAGCACAGGGTGTCAGCAACACAGGGTGCGATGAGAACTGTTGAGCTTAGGACCTGAAGCTGGAGAACTTTTGTTTGGAGGACAATTCGGAGAACGCTCGCATCAAGCAGCTTGCAGCAGCTGGTAGGAACAGCAGCTGGTAGGAACAGCAGCTGGTAGGAACAGCAGCTTCTGTCGTTGCAACTTTTCTGCCAATTCTGGGGCCCCCTTACAGACCTTGGCTGTATTTGTACTTTCCAACAACTTCAAACAGACCAGTAGTTCGTACTTGGCAATGCCATCATTGCTTGGATTATGAAGAAGAGATCCATTTTGGCAAATCTGGCACTGTCAAATTCACTCTGTTCGGATAGATTTCCTGACAACTGGTGATTTCCAGATAGCCAGGTCAGTCTGACATCGGGTATTCAAAACAAAGTCTTGCTTCTTCAAAAAGTCAGAAGTGTTTGATGGTGATTGGAATTGAGCAACAGCGCTGGCTGGCCACTGCCCACCCCATCATAAAATAAAGAGGCTTCATCCTTGGCCCTGCTAATCAAGCTTCAGGCAGCTTTATTTGGTGGGTGGAGAAGTCGGGTTGGGTATAGATTACGAAAATGGGTGAGTTGGGAAACTGTTGTACTAACATCTTGAAACTTGCCACTGAAAAAGAAAAGCTATGAAGCGACAGTTGTGCTATGGATCTATCAACCCTTGTCAGCCCTTTTCAATCTCCGAAATGGTTGCGAGCTATTCCTGGGACAGTTTGGTTTGTTGCAACAACTTGTAGTGCAGTGTTTTTCCAGTTGTGTGCGTGGGTTATGGTAGACCACCCTTGGTTGATTGTTTCATGAACCCATGTAACATCACCTCACTCTAGTCACTCAGCCTATCCTTTGATGAATATCCCTGGAAAACACCCAGTTTTTTCTGGGAAACTAATATTGGTCAAAATTGGTGATTCTCCCCTGATCAATTTTGGAGCACGCCCTAAGATCCGGGGGCCATGGTGACGCCGGCATGAGGATGATTGACTTCGGTCTGGCGCACAGCATCAATGATGAGATCCCCATGACCGACTCTTGTGGGACCTTGTACTATGCGGCTCCCGAAGTCCTGCGAGGTGCCGGTGGAAGGTGAGATGGAATCGATTGGCCGATGAAAATTGGGTGATATCCATTGTCATTACATCATATTAATTCATATTAATTCATATCATATATCATCATATCAAATCTACGTGTGATTCAAATCTACGTGTCATTAGAAGCCATTATTGTCAGATGGTTTGTTGGATCTCATCCGCATGGATGGGGCTCGTAGCCATGGCACCGATGCCGCCGGGAATGGCAACGCCCCCAAGCCCTGACAGACCCGCAGCTGGGTAACAGCCTCTTGGAGGCTGACTGGAGGCATAGCCACATTCCCGTGATGGCTCATATCTCCGGCAAGAGAACAATCAGCTGTTGCTTGCTTGCCATAGCCTAAAGACGCCAAAATATCGAAACCCAACAAGATAGGGACATTACCACACTTTGTCTGACAAATCTGAACCCCCAAGAATGAATGCATGTTTGTACTAACCAGAATACTACTAGCGCTCTTAATCAGACCCCCCCTCCACCACCCGCCCCCTTAGTACAGGGCATCAAGATCGTGCCTTTTTTTCCTCAGCACTCATTTGGATTCAAAGCTGGGTGCAGACGCCACGACGCCGTTATTCTCGGTGATCCGTTCGTCGCTTGGTTCGTCATGTTTGAAAATGAATGATGATGGCTGATGATCGTTGCTGAATAATGATGGTTGATGATGGAGTCAAAGATGGTGGATGATGGTGGTCAGTGATCTTCTTAATAACGCTTAAGAGTGAACAAGCAACCATGACAATGATTGATCAGCTGCTAGTGGATTCTCCTCTCTCTGAAGTCAGAGTTGGGAAGGACCAAGCATTGGTTGTGTCAAGTGACCCAGTGTGACATCAAGAACACAGTAACAGGTAACATGAGGTAGCACAGGTAAATGAAACTCCCAAGATATTTTTAGGTTTAGATCCATCAACAATCGGATGCCATTGGGATATATAGAAATCACTGAACATCCAAACACTTTTGCTTGTCGTAGTGATCAATAGCAACAATTGTCAGTTCATCATGAATCTTAACATCAAATTGATGAACCATAAATAAAACATGTGATCAAGTTTTAGAGCAAGAAATCAAATAATCATTAATCTGCACGATCAAGAAGTCATAAAATATGCGGGGTGCGCATGACTGCAAGCCACTGAATGTTGACCTGCAGCTCAAGGCGATGATCACAACTCCGGTTAGATGTATGGACCCTGAGCGGATGGATGCATGGTGATGTACCTGTGATATCCATGTTACACCCGTGATATACATGATGGATGCACCAGGTTTATCCATCCAGGACTTGAAACTCAGAAAAACGTGACCCCTTGATGCTAAACTCTCATTTCAAACATTTTACAGCCGTTCAAATTCTAAACTCTCCAGCACCAAACACACCTCTCATTGCCTTCAGCCGCCGTAGGCAACTACAACGAGCGTTGCGACATGTGGTCCCTGGGTGTCTTGACGTTCATCCTCCTGGACGGTCGTGCTCCGTTCATGGGCAGAAATGACCGGCAGACCTACCAGAGGATCCTGCAAGGAGCGGAGCCATGGAATTGCAGTTTTCATCGGCCGTTGCCGTCACCATGGTTGTCCCCCCAACCCCAAGGCTATGATCAGGAAGTAGGGGAGGTCAAAACCTGCAATAGCTCACTTTGATATTGTGGTTCACCATCTCGGTTGGATCAATCTGTCAAGACTTATCAACCATCACAAAGCATCAAGGACCAGGAGCTGGTGCCAAAATGATTGTTGTTGAGAGAAAAATTGAAATTGGACGGATGGATGGATAGATGGACGGATAGATAGTTGCGTAATTACATGTATGTCTTTCATGTGTACATGCGTATGGTAGCATATATGTGCATATATTTTCATATTCACATATAATGTACAGTAATTAATGAACATGGTGCATAATTTATATACATATATAGATCTTTACACGTATCAGCATACTGATAGTCATATGCATTATATCTTGCAAATTTCATGCGCGGAATGCATTTTTTCTGTTGGGACTTTGGCCCCAGAAACCGCGGTTTTAACTTGGAACACCCTGATGGGAGTTCCATCATAGACCACACCAGCAGTTTCAGTGTCAACACTTGTTGTGATCTGCCAGATCGAATGCTGCGATGAGATGGTTTGATTATCAATAATTATGAATCTACACTACATGAATCTACCCAAACACTACATAAGTTGATTTATGACTAGGGTCACTACTAGTTCCACCTGATCAATAAGTTGGTTATACGGGATACTGTAATCTACCTATTAAAAAGAAGAATCATGAAACCAATTGCGACACCTGTATCAAGTTTCCATGGCTTGACTTTAATCTTCAAAATCCTTTTGATGCCCATATATTTGCATTTATGTGTGTCCCAAATACTGTTGAAACAACGTTGTTGAAACAAAACATAAGCTAATTATATAATTTGTCTAAAACTTGTATCTTGTCTAAGACTGATGCTCTAACTAGATGAGCTATATGTACTTCATGCTCTCCATAAGCTGTTATAACAAGGTATAGCACATTTGAAACTTCTCTATAACTTGTATAGTGTTGCAAGACCATTGGCAACTCAACAGCTTCCAGTGAGCTCACAAACATTTGTCAATGCTGGTGCTTGCCCCATGTACAAGTGGTTAACCATCATCAGCCATAATCATCAATCGAAAGCCATTACTATAATATAGCCATTGCCGTCATCAATAGTATCAGCTAATCGTAATATATAGCTGCACAAAATCACTATCATGAGTTCATACAATCACTGGGTTCATCACCAAGTATAACTGTAAATCACTGTCACCATGAGCAACCATCATTTGCCAACATTGACCATCATTTGACATAATGAACCAGTATATTTCCTATAATACTTCTATGATTATCATCAACCGTAATTATTAACAATTATCAATAGTTAACCATCATACTTCCCATGATATTGTAACACATATCAACATTAACAATGAACTAAAATTATATTTCCACTTACATTATCGTGGGAAATCATTGACCATAAACTAAAACTAGTCCTTATATTGTCATGTTATCCATCATCAACTACTCACCATCATTATCACTAACCACTAACCACCATTCCGACTAACCACTAACCAGCATTATCGCTAACCACTAACCATCATTATCACTATCCTTACCACATCTTACCACTAACTATTGGTTGGTTATTATCACTAAGGAAACACACTAACCAGTTATCATTATCACTAACCACTAACCATCATTATCACTAAGCACTACCACCAACTATCATCATCATCATCATCATCATCATCATCATCATCATCATCATCATCATCCACCAGTCATAATACCATTATCCTTACCACTAACCATCATTATTATCATCATTATTGTTGGTTCCAAACCATCATCATCCACCATGGTCGGGTCTGCCCAGCGGCCAGGAGACTACAAGTTCGGTGAGGAGCGATGGAGTAACATCACAGCGAACGCCAAGGCGATGGCCGGGGGACGGCGGATGAGGGCCGGGGGGACGTGCGGATGAGGTCAGCCAAACAGCGGTGGCGCCCATAGGTCGGTGATATGGGGTTAGAACCTGCGGATGATGTTACAACCAACTTCAGTCAACTCTTTGACCAACGTATTGAGCAAAAATATAAGTGTTTAAGAATGATCGATGATGGTGAATACTTAGGTGGCTTAAGGTTGGTTAATGACGGGGATAGAACTCTCCAGCAAAATGCAGGGGCACCATGAGTTTTCGGGTACACAGCTACGGGGTACTATCATGGTAGACTGGTAGATATGTCGAAATATCGGCATCCGTTCTGAGAATCCGTATTTATCGCCCAGTAGGATTGTTGGAGGATTATTTACATCAATTGTGAGACTTGATCACTGCTATAAAATGGTTTGAATGGAAACGTTTTTGTGCGCAGGGAAAAACCCATCTTGAAGTTCATATTATGACCCCTTAAAGAAGAGCGTTTGTTGACGTTCAAAGTCTCTCTCTCCACCCAGCCACACAACCCTTTGTTCAACCCACAGCTACCATCCCAGGTCACAACTACCAACTTCCCATATGTCACATTCATGGTGTCCACAGTTGAGCAGCGTCACAAAGAAATCCATAGATTGGTGTCGTATGGGGTTGATTGATACATGATGTGTCTGCAAAGTTTTCCACATATCTATAATTGTAGATATGATGTTTAACATGCGGATATATAGGTAAACAAAGAGATTAAGGAATCTTGGGGAAATATACATGTGTATAGAGTATTGTTTTTCTTTATGTATATATATATAAATATATTCATGTATTTATTTATTTACTTATTTATTTACTTATAGAATTGTATGACACTGCATGTGCATTTACATATGTTTACATGTATATATGTACATATAATTTGACACGCACACATGTATAAAGAGAGAATATGTTGTGTGAGGCATACACGTTTTCTATCTATAAATGGAGTTTAGCCACAAGGATACGGTTTGTGAAGATGCCAAGTGCCAAGTTATTTTCATCACCATGTGCGTGAGAGCCAAAATGAACGGTTGAACTAGCAACGGTTGCTTCGAGATTTGTTTATGCCACGGTAGCTTGGCAGCTCCCCAGCCTTTAACGGTGGCCTTTGGTTCAATTTGACATCGCTGTTACGGTAGGGCAGTAACAACAACAGCCACAAAAATACCATCTACAACCACCAGAGCAGCAGCCTTAACGTCAACAGCACCCACAACAACGCCACGTTGCTGACGGAGCGCCAGGACTTTATCGGGAAGTTGTTGCAGGTGGATCCTACCCAGCGCATGACTGCGGAGGAGTGCAATGCCGCCACGGTGGTACCCGTGGAGTGTCATAGGGAAGCCACCAATCGTAGGGAATCCATGGGAATCCACTGGTAGCCCTTGACATTTTCGGTTGAACAGGTGACATGTGGCGCTTAGAACTGGTACTTTATGGTACTTTGTGATTGTCACCTGGCAGATTTTGCAGGAAAGTGAGCTGTTCAAGTGATTTCGCAGGTCCTCTCATGTGAGTTCCTGTGTGAAGACGAGCTAAAACACTTAGGCTTGGCTGGGTAAAGATAAACATGTGTTTTGTAGAGGTTGTTCTGTAAGAGCTGTTTTGTTTCAATGCATTAACATGCGAAGAAGACGTGGTGCACTCTGCAAAAAACTTTGATGTGCCAATCTTAGTTGTGAAAGGCAGAGTTCTTTCAAGACACTGTGCAATGCGTACAGTGTACGTACAGAAATAAGGCTCAGCAGCACAGATGACATGAGAGCTGAGCTTGGTAGATCCCACCAGGTATCCCAAGATGTGTGCATATCTCGAAAGTGATAATTACCCTCCATTAAGTACTTATAGTCTAGATTGGCCCCCCCCAGGTGCTTGGGGAGGGGAGGTCTAGAGTGAGGCTGTCCGTCAATTCTAGACCTGTTTCAGGTACCCATTTTAGATCTTTTCATGGTAGTAATGTGTAGGTATGTGTTCTTTGGGCGTTCTCTTTTCTGATGTCGTAAAACCCAGCCGCATCCAGCAGTTGGAAGGGATCATCACTATTATTATTATCATTATTATCATCATCATCGTCGTCATTATCATCATCATCATCATCATCATCATCATCATCATCATCATCATCATCATCATCATCGTCGTCCTCGTCATCGTCATCGTCATGATCATCCTTTTGATTTACTATTACTATCAGTTTTGAGCACTTCAACTGCGTTTTCCTGGCTTTGTCCAGTAATCAGGATGGATCTGGAATGGTTTGCCTCATGCAAAGTGGAAACACGGGATTTGCAAAGCATATCAGACACCATACTCAAACAGTGAAATGGTAGAACCAGGCGTTCCAATCACTCAGTCACTGAACATGCGTCAGGGTCAAAGAATGCTGTGGGCATCCTGGTGGTTGTTGTTGTGAATTGGATTTAGCGTCAACATTTTTCTTCATGGATCTGAAGCGGTTGTCCCCAACCGTGATGGCGATGGAGGACGAATCAAGCAGCACCCACACAAACCATTTCAGACCAGAACGAACTACATGGACTCAATCGGACCGTCCGGCATGGTTTTCCGGCAGAAATCCCAAAATCAAAGCCCAGATCAAATATGAATGCATGCTGGCTACGGGGGACCTCAGGGAAAACAACTTTAGAACAGAAAAAGGAATCCAAAGTTCCTTTAGCGACCTACTGTTTTTTCTATAGCGACCGACTGTTCCTAGGGGTTAAGCAGTTGAGAGTATCACAGCCGCGTAGGTATCCGCAGGTCGCCACCGATCGCTTCTCCAGGAAGCCGCACAGCACCCCTGGCTGGCCACGGGGACCGCCACCACTCCCACGCCAACGGTGGAGTTGGACGCCAGCGTTTTGGACGGTCTCAAAGCGTTCTCGCGAAGCAACGCCGCTTGGCGTTTTGGTCGCCATTTCCGAGCATTGAGCAGCACAGCCATCAATGGTGGATGCTTATCATCAACCAATATCAATGGATAGCCATTAAATTTCTTATCAACCACTATCATCAATCAATCAATATGTTTCATCAAACATTATCATCATTAATGGATTACTATTCATTCCTATCATCACTAGCCATCAACAACGGTTTGTTGGTTCATGGTTGTGTACTGATGGTTGACTGTTGAATATTATGAACATGTACTTGTGGAGGGACAAATACTGGTTTTCACGAGTCCAAAATCTATATATGCACGTAACATGATTAAAAGAACAGTTTTTCCCAATGTTTCCCATAATATATTAGTGCCAAAGTAAGTTGGGACAGAAATCGACCACAATGATTTTGTTTTCAGGTATTTCCTCTGTGTTCTTTGGTTATGCTGGTTCCTGATGTGGTATGTTCTTTCTTTGATCAACATTTTGGTGGATTCGTTTGACTATCAATAGGTGTGATTGATGGCACATATGGTTGTGGGCCATTATCATCAAACTTAGGTAGATGAACATAGGAACACAGACGTGTTTGGACATGTATGGCATGTTCACCAGGGGTGCAGGGCCTTGGCCCACAGCCATATGATATTGGTATTGATTATCATTGGTGATATGGTGAATGATTTCTTGAATATGATTGTCAAATCTTTATCATGACTCTTGTTATATATATATATATACTGTATATGTATTTATTTATTGAAATATTTATAGATAGAGAGAGAGAGAGAGAAAGTGAGACTACACTTGACAAATTTGTAATTAGATTTTCGTGAACGCCGCAAAGGGTAACTATGGCTGTACAACCATTACTGACTACGATTCACCATGACACAGCGTCATGAGTCTTTATTAGCAGCTATTTGTCGTCATTCAGTATGGTAACCAAATTTCTTACAGAACTCGTAACCATGATTCATGTTTTCAAACAGTTTATCCTGCAATTATGATTTATCACAATTTATCTCGCAATTGTCCCACAATTTATGTCACTTATGCCACTACTTCTCCCACTTCTCCCACTATTTATCCCACTCATTATTTATCCCATTATTTATCTCACTTATCCCACTTTTAGCCTCTACAATTCTGTCATTGAACATGGTCCCACCATTGCGCCCTTCCCCAGGAAGTGAAACGGAAACTGTTCTCGGCCATTGCACCTATTGCCTCAGTCGACGCCGTTCGCAGCTCGGAGGTGTTTCTATGGCTGTGGGTCACCCTGCACCCCTGGTGAACCTCCAAATGACCAAACTTGTTTTTGTTGAAACGTGAACTTCTATGCCTTTTTTTGGATGACTATGAGCCATCCCATATGTAGAAAGCGCTTTGGAACTAAATTAGATTTTTTTTTCATCATAGCCAGCCAAATTCTGGGTTCCTGCGGAACTGAGGGAACAACACACCTTTATTTTGTACCTTCCAAGGGCAGAATTTTCCGGTAGAGCCCACCATCAATGATGGGGGATATAGCCAACAATCCTTTTTGCTTGGGGCGCGTCAACAGTGTACCCCAAAAATAAGTGGTTTCCCATATTGCTATCGTTGAATTCTTCAAGTGAGATATTAATATTGATAAAGATGTCATACAGAAAATGATCTCGAAGAGCACATCGACACCACTCGAGAAAGAAAAGCCTATGGCCTATGCCGTGTCTCTCACAGTTCATCCTGGTGTCACAACCAGGGGATCCTGGCAAGGCATGACAAGGCTATGTTTTTGAGTATGCTAAAGGTAGGCCTTGGAAGAGAAACTGCAAATGTTGATTTCTACAGATTATGTACATATATATATATATATATCCGTACAGTACTTTTAAGAGCTTCAGCTCTTTGGTGAATTTTCCATTTCACCTTTGCAGCAGACGTTCCTTTTTTCAGCAGCAAAGCTTCACCGCTTTGTACCTACGACCTCCATCCAGGAGGCAACAGAAACGAAGAAGACGTCATAAACATAGAGTCGTCCAAACTCTTCCGAAAAGTATCCAAATCCATTGCTTCAACTTCAGTAGCCTTGACTTCTTTCCCCTTATTTGAGCCGAAGCTATTTTATTCCGAAGCAGTTAAACACGAACGTTATTAGGTGGCCCTGTGATTTGATGACAACTTCTACCATACGATGACAACTTCTACCAGACGATGACAACTTGTACCATACGTGGCTGCTAAAGTAAAACTCTACAGATTGCAGTACTTCTAAAGCTTCATCGTTCTGAAACATTGTAAAACGCTCTTGAATGTACTATACCCATATATATATATATATGTATGTATGCATGTATGTATACACATTTGTGTATATTTACATCTATAATTATTCATACATGCATTGGGGCTCCAAGGAAACACCCCTTGGCTCGTGCAAAAAGTTGGTTGCCTTCCAAAAACGGAGCAAGCTAGACGTTTTGTGTAGTAGTTTCATTGGGAGGGGCGATTGGCAGGCCTTCTGCTCGAAAAGCAGCAGTACCAGCTGCCCACCACAACGCGATGCATAGTCGGCTTGTTGATCATTTGCTGAAGCATACTTGTTCAGGGATGGGATGAGTGATTCCAACGTATGAAACGTAGAGTTGTTTTGTTTTTTTTTCTGGGGCAAAAACTCACAACTGGAATCCGGAAGCATTTCTCATGAACAGTCTACAGATGATCTCTGAGTTGTGATCAAAAAGAATATGGCCGGTTCATAAGAAAGCTATGCCGGAGTTTGCCAAAGTTCACCCGCCTCTTGTTACTGGACCTTGATCGTGTTAAGAGTTTTCCAATGGTTGTAGCATTTTTTCTGGCACAGATTTGTTGTAGTCGGATGGCAGTTGCAGCGCAACAAGTTTTGGAAGGTGTCCACTTCATCCGGAGGTCGCACAAGATTTCCTGGGAGGAGGTTTAGAGGAATGCACAAATACGCACCCGTAAAGATATGCATACTGTACAAATCACTTGGATGTACTGGGATCAGTATATCTTTATGGGTTTATTTAAATCGCTGTAGAAATCACTTGGATCTTTATCTTTCATGCTTTGGGCTGAGATGATAGCGAATAACTCGAGGAACTTTAACGATCGATTTCTTTGGTGTGAATAGGTTGGATTGCCGTAGCAAGTATCCTTTGTAGGTTGTCATGTTTACGCAGTGGGGTAATCATACACAGATAATCTATAGACGTTGAACCATCCATGGCTATGTTAAGATTTGTACAATCCCTTATTGGAACGAAAACCCTTGATTATATTCAGTGCATTTGGTGTCAAGCCATTGATATTTCCAGGCTTAGCAAGCTGTATTATTGATGTTGGTTGCTATCGCAGGAAACCCAAGTGGGTTGTTTGGTGTAAGCCCGACATGAATGCTTGAAATGTTTTTTGGGAAGGGGAAACTAATTATGATTACTCGGCGGCCACGGGTTGGTCAGTGTGTGCATGCCCATGTTGCGCACATGGCTTAGAACGGGGATACCCCGAGTTATCATCCACTATTAGTGGATATCAGTGCTTTATAGTAATTTGTATTGATCATTCTTGGTAATAAACCAACCATCTTGGGGTTCCTATACCTTGAGAACCACGCACGTGGACAACATCCAATGCTTCTCCGGGTGCCGCAAGTGATCTCCCAAGGTAAGTGGGCTGATCAATTCGAAGCGCTCGACCAAAATGGCACAGGACGCCTGGACGTCCCGAACATTTGATCCATGCTGGGAACTTGATCCATGCTGGGATGGGTACCAAGCATATCCAAGCATCAAAAACTGATAGGTGAACACGGTGAATGGACGGTTTGCAGTCGGAAGTCCGCGGTGCGGTTCAAACTGCTCGATATGTCCTGGGTGGTGGTTTTCAAAATTGATATTTTCCCTGGTATTAGCAAACATGTATATATAGTTGGTTGGTGGACTAATATTTTTCACGCGGGGGTTGAAATCACCAACCAGTCTAAATTACAAGCTATTTGAAAGGGAAAGTGGTCAGCAACTAGGCCTTGAAACTTCTATGATGAGAGTAAACAAAATCCATCACCCAATGACAATGTCCATACGCCCCCTGTGTCAATCACCCTCCCATGTCAACCTCCATCACCCTACACATGTCAAAATCAAACCTCAAAAAAAAGGACAGAGTCCAACAACCTGTGGCGAAATCTATGCAACCTTGGGAATCTATGCAACCTGTGACGGCCATTCGCGCATGGGTTAGATGCTCGACATGGGCTGGCCTATCCATGTTTTTAATGTTCAGACACATCCTGGGTTGATGACTCTCCTGCTTTGGGTTGATGACTTTCCTGCTCCGGGTTGATGACTCTTCTCTTGACTCACTGCGACCGTTTTTGTTTTTTCAGGAGCACCTGGGTGTCCGACTCTTACGCTTTGGGGGTTGCTGACTTGTACCTTCCGGGTTCCTGACTTTCACATACTGGGTGGCTGACTCGAAGTGGCTGACTCTGACCTGTGCCCTTCTCTGATGATTGCTACGGTGGTGCTCATCATCCCTGACATTGGAAGCCCTACTTGCTTCCTGACCATTTTTAGGAATGTTCTTCTGAACTGTTAGCATTACAAACCTTGGGTTCCATTTTGATTATCATTGTTAAGTTCAGCATGAAGATGCTGATAGCAATCCTCCTCGTCATAGTCATTGTCATCGCCATCATCTTATTTCAATCAGGTTAGTTACTACAAAGAGCATCAATCAACCAACCTAACCAGCTTGTCCATTTGAGAACGAGTATGGCGCAACTCACCACCAACCAGCAATGATCGCATATGATCAGTAATCATTACTATTCTTCACTATTAATCAGTATTCATCACTATTCCATCATTATCAACCATCATTATACACCAAATTCTTACTACTATAACAATGATTACGACCTATTTCATCATTGTCAACTCTTATTATTATATGACTAAACTAATATTAAATCATTATTATTACTCTAATGAAATGCTTACTAACCATTCTTAGCCACTGAATAACCATGGCTAAAGCCACGGCCACCACCTTGATCACCCGCCATCGGCCAGGAATGATCAAGGTGCAAGACCTGATTCAGAAGGCCCCGGGGGCAGGGTAGCACACTGCAGGTGGCACGACATGGCGCTCCGATCTGCTCTTATCATTGGAGTAGGTAGTGGGTAGCCTCCAACACTGCGAAGCTGAATCTTGTTTTTCATGATTATTGTTGCTGAATGCTCTGATTACCGCCGTAGTCGTGTGATGATTCTGTTGCTATCCTGAAAATGCTGTCCTCAAGTCTCAATCACTGGGCCAAGACGTGACGACCCAGTCATTGACATGGTGGCCTTTTCCGGGCGTTTGCTTTGAGTCGTCAGTTGCAGTTTTTCAGTGTTGCTATTGAAATCGTTTGGGAACATAGTGGATGGATACTCAGTGTCAATACATATCACATCACGTTGATCAGACCTGGCACTATAGATGCCACAGAGTTGCAGGTCATCATTCTGGTTTGCCTCAGGTGTTCCTCCACGGGTCGTGGATAGACCATCCGTTGAGTCTGCCGACTTACACTGGATTGTTACTACCCACATTCATCTTATCAAGATTCATTCCATTCATGTGAGTAGATAATGCTATCACTCAGATTGTTTGACTCACACTGGAGAATGTTATCAAGATTCATTCCTTGAGTATCAAACACGAACATATATCCACATTTGATGATTGAAAAAACATGTGCGCAATTGAGAAAGTGGAATGCCAGTGCTACATCAACAGGAACGAAGTTTTTGGCCCGTAGGGCCCAAGACATCGCGGCGGATCGCATTTCAGGTCTGTTTTATATGGCCTGCTAGTGACGGATCGAATGGCCATCACCCCGTTTTGAATCAATAGACTATTAAAGTTCACAGCAGTGGTCCGCAGTCCGTCAGAAATAGGAACATCCCTTTTAGGAGTCTAGGGGGAAAGGGTTGCACACAACCCAAGAGGAAAAAAACTTTTGTCCTGGTGGAGGATGGCTGGGAACAATCATCCATAATATTTGTGAATGATTACTGCAAGCAATTATTGTCTATCGTATCGCTTGCCATGATTGTATGTAAAGGTTTTCCATCAACAGTTCACCATGAATATGCGTGCAGCTATGGCATGCCATGATCCATTTCTAAGACAATGGACCACACCTGACATGCCACCGTTCAGCGTGCAAAAAAAACACCTAGAGGTCGCACAGCAGCGTGAAGCGGACGCCGACGAAATGGCAGAGGTTCGAAACGTCGCGCTTGGAGTGAACATCACAGCGATGGTCAGACAATCAGCGCCATAACCAAAGTGGTAGCTCCACTCTGGGAAATTTACA
This sequence comes from Symbiodinium kawagutii, assembly GCA_009767595.1. Lineage (NCBI taxonomy): Eukaryota > Dinophyceae > Suessiales > Symbiodiniaceae > Symbiodinium > Symbiodinium kawagutii. Next base: position 239,481 of record VSDK01029480.1, on the reverse strand, counting down.
GTAACACTGAGTGGGTGGATTTCCAACTTCCACCATTCATAGTTACTTGGAAACCCAAAAATCACAATTGTTTGAAAGTAAAGCAACTATGAATGGTGGATTTCCAACTTCCAGGTCAGTTTCCCAGAGTGTATCAATCACACAATCACCCACTATTGATCACCACAATCAATCCCTCAGCAAGATCAAAATGAATACCTGTTGGTGATACTGGCTAACATCAGGAATCATTGCCTGTGTTTGCATGTCATTTTGTTTGATTTTTATACTTTTTCCTTGGTCCAGTTAAATGGTCCTTTTTTTGCTTGGTCTAGGTCAATGGTTCATACACCAAACAACACAACCAGAAATTACTACGAGGGAGCTAGAACTCGATAGTAGAAATTGGGCTTTGGCTCAGAAGGAGAGGGCAAGATCTTGCAACTTCGGGGGACTATCAACCAGCCTGTAGAACCAAAAACCAACCGAGTCTCCAGCTTAGAAACTCCAAAGCTTTCCCACACTTTTTCAACTGAACCTCCTCGTGTACGGTTCAGAATCATTGTCGGCTGCTCACACGAAATCCCTTGAAAGCGGGAACAGTTTCCTGGGAGGGTCGCTACCGTTGATGAACTTGGTATATACAAAACAAAACTGGGAGCTGGCTTCAGATCATTACCTGATGGTACATGTGTTGATTTTGTATTTAAACACGGCAAATGTTCGAAGTCCGCAACTTTTTGTCATACAATATTTGCCATGACTCACCATTAGTTTTGGTCAAAACCCACATTTGATGAGTGGATGACCAGGCAAGTATTTTTTGGGTCTCATCTACCCATGATGACGAGCAATCCGTCAGGGAAGGATGACTCTTATGGAATCAGAGCCTTGTATGTATAGTTTGACGGATAATGGGAGATGCAATCGTTGATCAACCAGATCTTCGATGGTAATTTTGCCATTGGTACAAATGGTGGCCTCTCAAAACAGGGAACCCTAAAAACTGGTTGGCTTATTACTATAAATGTCTATGAATGGATGATTTGGGGAGTCCCCCATTTTAAGAAGCTACCGCCATATATTTATGAAAACCCTGGCGTGCCTTTCAGCCTCAAGAATTGACCGCCAGGTCCTGAAGTCGATGGTTGACACTTCACAGGAAATTTCCTACTCGGCAT
>VSDK01029480.1:222720-235220 GCA_009767595.1 Symbiodinium kawagutii | reverse complement strand
TCATAGCATGACAGTTTTCGAACAACGAAACAAATAAATATGTGTACATGTATTTTTACACGCATATGACCAGAGTACGACCATGGTTCAAATACAACATCATCGCAACGGTTAGTTTGCTTTTGACACAACAAAATCAATCACAGATAACACTGTAAGCACACCGGGAAGTGGCACCGTAGTCCTGCCTGGGAATGATACTGGTGGCTTATAACAATGCTGGGGAAGAGTTGTATGTCGAAAAGCGAGCAATTGTTGACAATCAAACACAACATTCATCAACGGGCCGATAAGCACATGCCACCTAAGAAAAGCCGAAGACAATGGTGACGACAAGCAACAAGAACCACAGCCCAAAAGATCCTCAAAGAATTGGTTGGCAGCGGCTGATAGAGGTTTATAACAAGGTTGGGACCCTGCAGGGAGCGATCCTTTCTTAGGACAAAACAGGCAAGGTCACGGCGGAGCAAATTTCCACGGCCTTGGATGGCATTGTTTCTTGGCGGTGGCTGTGAAATCTGGACTTGTTCAACCCTTAAAAATGATGGCAATGGTCGTGCTCATGTTAAATTGAAGTGGAACTGTAAGCCATGATAGCCATGTCAAGAGCATGTCAAGAAAATGCAGTTTTGGAAAACCCGACAATTAGATACAATTAGTGGGTACCCCACTTCTTGTTACTTCACGGCATTTGGCAGTGTAGCCTCAAACATGGACGTTAAGATCTGTGTCAGCACGTCCGGAACCACATAGAAGCGTCCAGCTTCCTTGCTAGATGGTTGTTTCAGGGTTCACCTATGCACAAGCCCGCAATGGGGCCTGCAAGCCTGTGAAAGATGAGATAATATCGGCATGGTTCAATCGCAATGGTCCTTTAAAGTCGGGTAAGTGAGGTGAATCTTAATCATGAATTGTCCGAAATGATATCTGGTTGGTCAAGTGGTTGATGATTTTTTCGGCAGATGGTTGGCAGCTGGTCAAATGGTTGGGGAAAACCGGTGAATTCATGATGGCTTGTGCATCGACACTTTCATTGACCACAACGCTTGCAACTAGCAGGCGCCAAGCAATCGGGTGACCATCTGCAGATCCAGCGCCCTGCTGCCCTGGTTTGGCTGTGGGGCCACCTGGGTCTCAAGTCATAGGGGAGGCCCCACTCATTATCAGCCATTCATCATCAATTATCATGTTGAGCCATTAATAATCATGTTTAGCAATGATCCATAGTAATGGACTATTTATTAACCATGCTTATCATTATTAATCGATTACTCATCAGTGATAATAAACCAACCATAAATAATAATGGACTATTCATTCACTACGATTAGCATTAATAATCCATTACTCATCAATGACCATAGCTTTGGGGTACCCCCCAGCAATTCAACAAGCACCACCTATCAAGGACCATCATTGTCCCACGGATGGCCGGGCCTGTAGGGTCGCGATCACAGGACAATGAAGACAGGTTGGATCAGTGGTTGGATAGTTATAGTTACAAGCATGAATGCTTATAATGACTCATTTAATGGTTACTACTGTAATTAACGGCTAGAGTCATGACCATTTTACCAAGCGTTATGCAGCGCTCAGTCGGGCTACACGTCGGCAGCAAGTTCCCTGTGCAGCATGAATGATTACAAACAAGGAGCAATGAAAATTGACAAAAGAGCAAATAGCTGCTGGGAAAATGCTAACTTGCACCTTTAACACAGGGCAAGTTGAAAGGACAAGGTGGAACCCCTCCAACCATGAAAGGAGAGAGACAGAAGGGAAGGAGGAAGAAAGGAGAGAAAATAGAAAGAGGGGGAAATAAAAACAGCACTAAGTGCTGAGCTGTGGCACAGCAAAGCTGTAGCCAATGAAATTGACAGAGGAGAGAAAGAAAAAGGAGAAAACCCTGTGACGCACGGCAGGGTTCGTGACCACTCGCCATAATTCGTAGGAGATGAATAGGAAGGAAGGAGAAAAGACAGTGAAGGAGAAGGCCGTGGTCTCCCGGCAAGCCTCTGGCGGCCCCTGCCAACTACAGCTGCTATGTGGAGACTGGCTTTGCCAGCAAACAAAACAAGTGAATCAAAAGGCCATCAAGCACCATCATTCCGAGCTTCAAGTGTTCGAAGGATGGAGCCCACAAGGTCGAACTGGAGCAAGTTGAAAAAGAACAAAGCCTGGGAGGAGTAGCTGAGCAGAAGAGTAGCAACCTGAAGGAGCTTCAAGTTGGAGATGATGTACCGGAGCTGGAGAAGGAATTGACCAGGTACAAGAGGACTCGTCCTGGAGTTGGCCATGACAAACTGGAGCTGATAGAAAAAGGAATCTGCATTCTGGATCTTGCCATACTCAAAGTCAAAGAAAGAAATTTCTGCTGATACCTGGAAGAGCTTGTAGGCGATCATCTAGATGACTGGGAGGATTTAATTCTTGCAGCAGGTTGGGATCAATGACTTCAAAGGTGCAGTGGCCATGGCCGCAGGTATTAAAAAACCAAGTATAAAGACAAAAAGAGGAAATGGCAGCCGTAGCTTGTGCCAAATGCCTAGAGTTCTGACCATGGCTTGTCAAAATGATTCATTTAATGGTTACGGTTATATACAACCATGGTTGGTTATAATGGTTAATAATAGGGGATAGTAATTAATTACACCTGCTTAAACAACTACAGGTTGGTGGTTTGATTGACATTCTTTATTCTCCAATAGTAAGGAATGGTTGGTTGACAAGCATATTTTTGACAGGGGTGGTTCAACCACGAGCCAGGTTTGATCAGTACATGATTCGTTTCCTGGTCAAAATATTCAGAACTAGGCAGTGCATTGAGCTAGTGCCGAGTTCAGCAGTTTTTTGGGATTGAGTGCATCGACCGCTTCATCAATACCATCCCTTTTACCAGCAGAACTCCGGATTAATTGCAATGGGTCAAGCGGTGTTAGTATGGTGTTATTGTTGCTATCACCCCCCTGCGCTCGCCATTAATTTTCATAGTCGACTTGGATGTTCATGTTGAATCACCATCATTAACGCTTATTTTCATCATTCAGAACCATGATTCACCATATCCTCTTTATTCCCCAGGATCACTCCAATCCTTTTTGCTTTTATGACTTATCTTCGCACCCGCGCCGGACCGGTGGTTTCTCAAAACAGGGGACTCCCCGAATCATCCTTTATGTTAACTATCTATGGTGAGAAACCAGCCATCACTTTAGGGTTCCCTCTTTTGAGAAACCACCTACTAGTAATTGTTTGATTTTTATTAATTGTTGGCTATTCATCCCTATTGTGAACCATTATAAACCATTCGTTAACCACCATTAACCACCATTGTTAGCTGTTATACCCTATGATGAGCCATTATAATCCCCTAGGTGGACGTGGACTTGGAATCCGATTTCGGTTCCCGCGCCCTTTCCTTCACGGACTTCCGTGGCGAGTCGCAGTCAAGCGTTGGGTTGGTCGGGTCGGCAGATGTTTTTTTTTAAGGTGGACATGGTTTGATATATAGTTCGATACATGGTTCAATATGGTTTTAATGTTGTGGCATCATATGGTTTAATATACGGTTGAATGTGGTTTAGTATATGGTTCAATATTTGAATTTATATCTGGTTTGATATTGTTTAGTATATGGTTTAATATATCGCTTCATATGGTTTAGTAAATTGTTTAATATTTGGTTTGATATTTGGTTTGATTTGGTCTAGTATAGTGCTTAACATGGTTTGACATGGTTTAACATATGTTTTAGTAAATGGTTGAATATGCAGTTTTATATGGCTCAATGTAAGGTTTGATATGGTTTAGTAGTTTAGTACATTGTTTATTATTTGAATTGATATTTGGCTTAATATGGTTTAGTCTATAGTTTAATATCGTTCGATATGTGGTTTTACATGGTTCATATTTTTTATATACAATCATTTACTATGTAAACCATGTAAACCACAGTATATTTACGTATAGTTTATATATCTATTTACATAAAAACCATTGTATATAATATCTTAAAAATATATGGGTAATGATGGTCAGTAATAGTTTCGGTCATGATAAGTCGATTTGGCAGCTTCAAGTTCATTGCGCTGGGTCATGGCAGTGGTTCATGGGGTGGGTATAATTCTTAGCAGGTTATCACGACAGAGTTGGGAGTACCCAGTAGGATGGGATAGGTTTCTTGGAAGATGATAAAAGATCAGAGAGATCCGGGGCTGCTTGGGTGTTGTTATCGTCAATCAAACGGGCTTATATATCATACAAACTTGAAGAATGAACACGGAAAATTACTGCTACTACCAAGCAGCACCACCTCGTCTAGCCAGAGACAGTAAGGCGCTATGATAGTTGAATGGCACTTTTCCACCAGTTGTACCCTGTTGTTGGTTCTATAGTTTGCTGCTTTGTTATATTGCATCCCTTATGCTCATCATCCAGGATAAACAATCATCAATCACTATTAATGCAGGCTCATACTCATACTTCATACCAAATCATCTTCAGTACCTGAGCATCAAGCGTCAATGATGCGCAGGCACCGTAGCCAGTCATGTATCATACCTCAACCAGTAGTGTCACTCATGTTCATTACTGGGGCGCCACCGTTATGTCCCACCAGGGCCCACCTGGGTACCTCCCAGGTTGGCTGCTGCAGCGACCTCTGACGCCGTCGTCAATGAACGGACTCCGCAATTTGTTGGGCCTCTACCAGGATGCTGGCACCGTGACAGAGCACGGGAAGCGCAAGTATTAAAGTCAGTGTGTAATGCAACGATTTTTGAGAGATGTCATAACTTGATGTGAATTGCAGACCCATATTTGGTAGTGATTCAAGATCAACTACAATTGGCTGGTATACAACTTCTTTTTCTCGATTTATTGATCACCGACAGCAAACATGTTCTGCTTATACTTGTCTCTTCTTTGTTGTTGTTGATGTTGGTTGTTGTTGTTGTTGTTGTTGTTGTTGTTGTTGTTGTTGTTGTATGTTGTTGTTGTCATTGTTGTTGGCTCTTAAATACCTTGAAATATTCATATTGTTGCTGCTGTCGTTCTTGTTGTCTTTGCCACTGTTGTTATTGCTTCTGTTCCTCTTGGCTTGTTTTTATTGATGATTGCTTGTTATCACTATTGCTGTCTTATTGTCCTTACCAATCCCTATCATTAACCATTGTTTTCCATATTATTGTTGGTGATTATCCCTCATGAAATTGCTTGGTGAACAGCTTGACCCAGCTCCCCATATCTTGTTCTGCTCGATCCACGGGCCGTTGACCACCGTTGCGAAGCTATGGGCTGCCACCACCGCGCCGCCTCCCAGGCATTGCGAAGAGCTGGCGGGTGGACACGGTCCGCGCCAAGGCTGGGGAGGACTCCCTGGAAGCTGCACGACGCGAGCCTCTTGGCAGCCAGGGATCCATGGGAGGGGCGCCCTTGGGCGGCTGGTTCGTGGAAGATCAGCGAAGATCAGCGAAGATCATTCCATGTGTGGGTGTTGCTAAGGGACCCCCAAATCATCCAATGTAAAGCATTGGTTGGAATGGACCATGCATTTTTTGGGTTGATTTTGAGAAACTACTATGTCAATCCATGTGAATCCATGTGAATCCATGTGAATCCATTCCCTGAGCCAGGACCGTTAGACAAAAGCCACGCCGGGGATCACGACAGGTCTAGTGATCTGCAATCACAAGTAGTTCTAGTGATGGAATAGTGATGGCCACTGTGAACCCTCATTGTGAATATGGTAAACCATGCTGAATGAATGGTGGTCTAGAATGGTTCGTATGATGGTCAATGCTCGGTGTTCATTATCAGCACTGGGGGCAGCCTTCAATGCAATTAGTAATATCCACTACTACTTTTGTAGTCATGATATAGTATGATATAGTAATCAAAAGTGAACAGCCAGAACCAACAGGTGAACACAGGGAAAACAATTGTCAAGTACGGATGCCTATGGTGAACCTCACTGGTGCTTATGTATAGCGAGAGTCAGGCCAATGAATTCTTGTCATTTCTTTCATTGTGCGTGAAAATATGTGGTTGCGGGCAAGTGACAGGTCACTAATAGTTATGCAAAAGATCAAAAGGGTGAATATTTGAAATAGTTTTCGATGTGCCCAAGAAAGGGAACTGCCCTGGATCCACAGCATTTGGTATATCCTTGCGACAGCACACGGAACTGACATCAACTGAAAACCAGTGTATACAACTGACTTATGCATTTGAATTGGTTCAAGTACACTAGTGATGGGTCAATACTGAAAATGAGCAGTACCAGGGATAGTAGGAGTAGATGAGGTGTACATAGTAGGCCCAGCAATCAGTACATAGTAGTAGCATATAGCAATAGTACAGAGTAGTAGCAGTAGCAGTAGCAGTAGCCATGAGTGGCTGGTTTTGGTCGATCAATGTTCTGGATTATCCAAAACCATGGTTTCAAAATTTGTTCCAGAACACTCTGATTAAACAGTTTTGGTCAAAAATCAAATGTTCTGGTTTTGTGATACTTATTTATTTTATTTGTTTTTGGTACCCTGGTTTCACCACGTTGAAATCATCAGCAAAGCTCCATATCCTGGGGTTACGAAGGGCCTGAGAATCTTGGCTGTGGAGAGGCTGACCTGTCACCCCTGTCAATGGTGGCATGGCTCTCCTGGAACTCAATATGGACCCTGCCAAAAATCCCAAGGGCGGAAACAGATTTTCCAACCCCTATCTGGGCGTGTCAAGCTGTTGCTTTCCACCGAGAGCATTGCATGGTGAGTTTTTGGCGCGAAAAACAAGGAATGCAGCCTGGCGCCAGTGGCATTTAGCTCGATTGCGTGGCGAAACAGAAGCTGATCCAGAAGAACTGTCTACGCGACTTGACGCCACGAGTTTGCATGGTCTCCAAAATCCAAAATTCCGTCAAGTTGCTTATCACAAAGGCTTACATTGTTTGGGTCCATCCATGAGTTTTAAGTTTGAAGGAGGATAAGGAGTAGTGCCTCCTACCGCCAGATCCCCAGCACAAACCTCTTGGTTCCATTTTTGGACATACCAACGTGATGCAGACTGGTTTGGTTGGGGCTGGCACACGTCTTTGCAACGCGGATATGCCAAGAAAGGAGTATAGTTGGGATCAGGAATTTGGCATGCTTGCTTGGGTGAGAACCTACATGGTGAATTGTGCATTCACCAGTGGAAATGTTTGTATGTGTACATCATGTTCAGGCATTAGCGTGGTTGACCTCCATGACCTCAAACATTTCTTTGGGGTTGGAACCAGCCGCCAGTTTTGTGTCAAGTCCAAGTGGCACTTGTGGAAGAAAGCCCATCACTTTCCCCGCCTCCCCTTCCCAGGAAGGGCTATCCAGCTTCATCAGGCACGGGTGCATCAGCCCAATTCTAATTCTTTCCTTCCCTGCAAAACCAGGATGATTAGTTGATATTAGTTGATATTGGTTGATATTTGTCCATCTTGGTTGATATTGGATCATATTGGTCTGTATTGGTTGATGCTGGTTGATATTTGTCCATCTTGGTTTATACTGGATCATATTGGTCCGTATTGGTTGATGCTAGTTGATATTTGTCCATCTTGGTTGATACTGGATCATATTGGTCCGTATTGGTTGATGTTGGTTGATATTGGTCGGTGTTGGTTGATATTGGTCCATATTGGATGACATTGGTTGATGTTGGCTGATATTGGTTGATACTGGGATGGTTGATGTTGGTTGATATTCGTTGATGTTGATTGATATGGGTTGATGTTGGTTGATAATGCTTCATATTGGGTTGATATTGATTGATAGTTGGGGGACAGGGCTGGAAAGGGATTATCGCGTTGTTTCCTTGAGGCGGGCCTCCGAAGCAACCAGGATTTCCTGTATCAATTCTGGATTGAGAGTGTTCACTGTAAGTCTTGCGACCCTCCCAGTGAAAAGAACAACAGGTCACCGAGATGGCATCAGGAATTTCCCAATGGAGACATCAGTTTGCTGCTGGTTTGACTGACGTGCTTTATTTTCCCCACTATCTGGGATGGTTGGTTGATTGTGTGGCATTTGGACCTCATGTCCACAGAAAGTGGCGTGAGGCTTGGTGACAGCTGCGCCAAGACTGGAGTGAATGATTGACTAGTATTTTTGGGATGGCTGAACTAGCCACCAACCGGTAAAGAATCATTTTTGACCACTATGAACCATTTTTAATCACTATAAATTATGAATCATGGATAATCACTATAAATTGCGAATCATTTTTATCAAATTAGGAACCATTATGAATCATGGCTGATTATGGCTGATTAGCAACCTATTATGGTGGATGATTCAGCCATGATTCCTAATCATAATGATTCATCCACCATAATTAGGAATCATTTATCTGATAACCATCCACCATTTTAGGTATACCCAAATCCCAACGGGTCGCGGGCGCCAGGCAGTGCACTCTCCCCACCGGTTCCAAGCCCTGGGGGGTCTTCGTCCGGGCCCTGGCAACGATCGCGCGACAGGGAACTGAAGATCTTGGTATTGTCACAGTATCCAAGAAGATGGTTATATATCAATAGTTTTACAATGATTTTTTTTAATAGTATAAAAAAATAATCTTTGTATATTGATGTCTAAAACCCATAAATGAATGGTCGTAAATTCGCAACACTAATTAGTATCCGTATCTAATAGATCCACGACTGCTTATTAACAACAATTTACCACAACTATCAATAACTACAACCAGTAATCCATTTTTTCTTTTCATATTGATATAACTGATGGTTCATTGATCAGTACTAACAATCATAGGTAACCAAATGCAACTTTTCTGTGGGCCTTTTGCCACTGTAACCATTTTTGTTTCCAAATCGGCTCGGCGGGTTGCCAAACTCTCTAAGTGGATCCTAAGGATCTGTGACCAACCCTCGAAAAACAAATAATGAAAGGTTCTGATGTTTGATGTCGATGGCACATGGTTATAAGGGTAGAAACAAGTACGACCAAACAATCAATGGTAATTTGTATATATGCTTAAGTATTTGTACACATATACAGTTTTATAAAGATATACATGGTGATGATGATGATAATGATGATGATGATGGTGATGATGATGATGATGATGATGATAATGGTGATGATGGTGCTGATGATGACGATGATGATGATGATGGTGATGATGGTGATGATGATGGTGATGATGACGATGGTGAGGATGGTGATGATGATGATGATGATGATGGTGATGATGATGATGATGATGATGGTGATGATGGTGCTGATGATGACGATGATGATGATGATGATGGTGATGATGGTGATGATGATGGTGATGATGATGATGGTGAGGATGGTGATGATGATGATGATGATGATGGTGATGATGATGACGATAATGCTGCTGCTGATGATGATGACGATCATGATGTTGACGGTGATGATGGTGATGATGATGACGATGCAATTGCCAGATTTGTGAGGGAGTTCTGAGATCCAGTGGCTGATTCTTCCAGGTCGGTACCACCAATCGCATTGTCGGTTGGTGTTTTTTTCAATTGATTAGAAAGCAAGTATCAACATGAACAGTCTTGATTTGCAAGGTCCAAGAATTCCAAAAACCAATCCCTTTACCATGCCTTCTCATGATAAAAAATGCCACCCCCCTGTCCCCGTAACACATCCTCGATATCCGAAATATCCTGACATATCCTGACATTTGTGTAATACAAAATCATGAACATATCATATATTGACATACCGGATTCTAAGTGAAACCATGGTTTCTGGAAGCCTGACATAAAGAGAAGGGCATTTGTTGTGAAGAAAGCCGCAGAAAGTTTTTGAAAGCAACCGCTCATGGTGATGCAAACAACCAATGAACACAAAGCGCCAGTGAGCTATATGGGTATGAGATGGTCAGCAATCGGAGGAAGCACAACGTAGGATCGCGCGAGGCTCTAAGCGCGAATGAACGGACATCGTGACATTTGCGTGCACAACAGAGCCATCGAAATAGCATAGGTTCTTTCGGTACCATGGAGGATGGTATTTTGAAATCTAAGCCGCTGGCATGCTTTTGCAGTGATGTTTGTTTGTTTTTTCTTGTAATGCTAGATGTTTAAAGTCTGGCAAAAAGAACGGCGCAATGCTTGTGGACAATTAGCCAAGGACATGGCAAACTTGAGGATGTTTGAAGTGAGTTGTTTTAGATTCATGGAATTTTGGCTTTGACATTTGTCGTACGTTTGTGGGGATGCTGGATGGGTCAGCGGTCGCCCAACAGCAGTTCTCGTGAAATCTTCATTGCGCCCGCAACAGCCACTTCTCTTCCAACATGTGGTGCGTACGATGGAATCTTTTGAGGATGTTTTTAATTCATATGTGTTAATACAGGGTATGTGACAATGTATGTAAATGTATATCATTACTTTAATTTTTTTTTAATATAATTATAATGTATATAAATAGCGTGCCCACGGCCATATCAATATGGCACCCAGCATGGTGCCGCACCCAGGCCCATTCGAGATTCGCCCGTGGAGCTGCTTCCACCTGGCGGCTCAAAACCACCCAGTCGTTCCGGAAGTCGAACCAACAGCGACTGGGCGCCCACTTCGTTGTGGCGGAGGTAGTTGTGGTTGTCATCATTTCTTTGTGCCTGCATATGGGAGTTTCCTAAAATAAGGAACCCCCAAAATGGTTGGTTGATTACTAGAAATGACTATGAATGGCTGAATTGGGAGTACCCCTATTTTGAGAAACCACCATATACAATATATAGATATTTGCGAAAAGAGGGCGTGAGAGAGATGCAGTTGATGGCGGAAGTTGTTCATGGCAAGATACAAATGCATTATTTTGGGAATCTGGATCAAACTATTCATACCTCTCGTTTTTTTGTGGATTTTTTTTGATCAGATGCGATAGACTCAAATCATTTTTTGGGATCTACGTTACCTCTGCAGCTGTGTCACGGCGGCGATTTTCTTCTGCGTTGGTGTAAAATGTCGTACGCCGTCTGCCGCCAAACGGGTTTTTGAGTTCATTGTTTAGGTCATACCAATCCGCAGTTGGGTGGGTGGGTGCTAGTTGATTGTTTGCAAATGTGATTTGCCAGATTTTAGCATTCCAAAAATTTTGTAGATTCTTCTTTATCGGATGGTCAGAGGCTACCTTTTGGAGATGTCTGATGATGGCCATTCCCCAGCTCAGGTTTCACCCCTTTCAACTGCACATTATTGGTTGACTAATATCGACTATGGACCCATCCTATGTTCTTAGTCACCATGAATTCACCATCACCATCAATCATTATCAGGGATTGGTCTACAATCTCTATCAATCATTGTTGGTGAATGACCCATCTCGCTGCCATACAGGGTGGTACTAGGTGGTTACAACTTGGTTTTTCTCCCACCTAAGGATCCTTCAATCTACCATAACTGGTAGTAAGCCAAACTAGCCCTGGTTACTAACCCTAGTTAAAACGTAAGGTTGGTTCCTAGATAATATTCCTAGTTGCAACTGGGAAACCACTCTGTACAGCCAAACAGCATCCCACTGCCGTTACCACATCCACTGCCCAACATGCCCAGGTAAGGCCCCTTCGCCGGTGGAAACTCCTCGTGACGAACAGTCTCCGAGCACAGCAGTGGAGCCGCTTGGCACCGAGGAGTTTCTCAGCACACATTTGGGGGCTTCTCAAATTGGGGGACCCCCCAAATCATCCAGCTTATCAATCATTATGACCTAACCAGGTTTTGGGGTAACCCTCATTTCTAGAGACCACTATATATATATATATATATGTGTGTGTGTGTGTTTCCAATCCCATTCATGCGCACACACACATTACATCATTCTATCGCATTGTATGTGCACTGTTTTGGGGTGTGTGGTATATAAACGCACACACACACATGCAGTGCCTGTATACACATACTACACATTCATGTCTATGCGTTCGCATTGCGTGATGTGATAGGTAGATGTTCGACAAACATACACCTTACATACACCTCACAATCAAAGGTATATAGACCTTTCAGATAAACCTACAAACCTTGTATGTACATGACTATTTGCTGACTATTTGCTATCTACATGGCAGTGGGTCAAAAGCCTGTCCTCCTGATTCCCCTATCATTAACCATTGTTTTCCCTACTATTGCTGGTGATTATTCCTCATTAGTTGGTTCACTGCTTGACCCAGCCCGCCATATCAACTCATTGGTTGCGACGCGTTGTTCACAAGACGTAACGTGGCTCAGGCTCAGTCAGGAGGAACTCACTGTGGCCTGGCAAGTGGCCACAGCTGAAGCAAAGGACGGGTCGCGGCGCCCGGGGCGCTTGGGGCTCCAGCGCATTTGGCCATGGGTCAAGCAGTTAACCAACCAACTTTCATGGGGGATAATCACCAACAATAAGAGGGAGAACAATGGGTGATGATAGGGGAACCAGGGGGACGAAGGCTTTTGACCCACTGCTATTTCTGAATGGTTACTAACCATCCTC